>OY757946.1:20831065-20866065 GCA_963585895.1 Sepioteuthis lessoniana
AAAATTGACCTCGTGTCATATCCTACTCGAGCGGAGGGGTTGGGTAAATATGATAATGCTGTGGTCTGGATGGTCTCTATTCTTCGTCTGGTCTCTAGATCCCCCAGTTTCTTTTCCAGGTTTTTGGGAACCGTTCCAAGTGTACCAGTTACATTTAATATCACAATCTCCTTTATGTTCCACAGTTTTTTTTTTCTCTCTAGCAAAAGAAAAAGCATTTGTCTATCTTTTCGCTTTCTTTTATTTTCACTTAATGGTCGGCTTGAACAGCAAACTCCACTGAATGACATGTTATTTTAGGGTGGGGGTTAATTAGCACTTGGTCTGCTCTTCCTGACATGATTGGGTGATCCGTTCGTATTTCAATGTCTCATAGAATTTTATGGGTCTAATTTTCCTGAGCAAATTCTGGTTTGTACATATATTATTTGTTAGTATTGTCAGATTTTAGGGTCTTGTATAATTGTCATCTTTCCTACCAAGTCGTGCCTAGTCTTTTATTCCTTTTATGCAAGTTCGCTGCATGGTCTGGTATTATTATTATCATTATTATTATTATTATTATTATTATTATTATTATTATTATTATTATTATTATTATTATTATTATTATTATTATTTACTCATTAGAGGTTTTCACATCAGCGTAAGCTGATGGTCTTTCGCTGGAGATTGAGTTATAGCAAGTCTTCTCAAGTCTCCAGGACTCTTCTCAGTATTCTGGCTGTTTTCAATAATGTTGTTGTTTGGATGGTCTCCCCTCGGCAGCCAACTTCCAAATCCCCCAGGCCCTTTAATAATCCTTTAGTTACCGTGCTAAAAGCACCAATCACAATTGGTATAATTGTCAACTTTATGTTCCATAGTTTTTTCAATTCTCTAGCAAAGTCGAGGTACTTATCTCTCTTTTCACATTCTTTCAGTTTTATTCTGTGGTCTGCGGGGACAGCAAAGCCGGCAATTTTGCTGGTTTACTTTTATTTGTTGATTATTATAAGATCTGGTCTTCTGGCCGAGATTAGGTGATCCGTTTGTTATTATTATATACGAGGTCAGTTAAAAAACTATAAAACCTGTAGAAGTAGTTATCAAGACAGAAATAAACAACAAATAAAATATTCGACTTCCTTATCCTATCGAATTTTCCACTGGTAGAAGCACTACTAAATCTTCTCTTTTGATAATGAATTAAACTGCGATGTTATATTTCTTTTAATCTCCTCCACCTCATCAAAAACTTAAGTGAAGTCTCTGAAGTTAATGATTATTGGGCTGAACTGCGACACGGTAGTAAGCGAGTTCGAACTCCAGTTGCGCTATTACATTCACTTTCGGACAAATACTCTGAAAAGGTATGAACCATTTCATACTCCCCAGCTATAGGTTGAATAATACTACTACTGTCCTTTTACGAGGATTACTTTAGCATTACATAATCCATGAATGTTGATATGCCATAAAAAACGCCCCAAACCAAATCAAAATATTAAAGGTGAGATATATTTTCAGTTTAGGAATCAATTAAAATTATCGCTCATTCGTTAAGAGGAAATCTAGACGTTTTGACATCATCACTTGATAATATAAGTTATTCAACTGCGCATACAACGACATTTAAAATAATAAAAAAAATTCAGACAAAATATCTGTACTGTTCATTAAAATTTAATTTTTTTGTTTCAGGTTATCGAAATTTTGGCAATTTTGCGGGTATTCCTTTAAAATGGGCCTCAAAGGTTCTGAAATTGCTGGTGAATTACGAAGCTTATTATAGTGGAGCACAAAGCTGCATGTTTGGAGCAACCAATAAGAAGCCAGTTAACAGTTGTAGTAATTGTTAGTGACTTGCCTAATGACTAATGCACCACCCTATCAGAGGGATTTAGAATACGTTGTATCTGCTGTAGAGGGGTAAGACACCCTCAAAAAGTGGTGTCTTGGGTATGACACTAAACTCATCTGACACTAAACTCATCTCCACTCCAGGAAATCTGGGGAGTGTGAAGTACTCATTCATAGCTATTATTCTCAAGTCCATTTTGACACGGATACATAGTACCTGTTTGGTTTGATTTTGCTTCGTTTTATGGAATATCAACCATTGTTGTTTTTTAATGCCAAATCCATTTGATAAATATAAACAGTTCTTTTTCAAACAGTTTAGCATAATTATAGTTTTTTGTTTACTCACAGTTAAATGTCAAAACAATTCTATTTCAAGCAATCCAGTTTAGCATAAGTACGCAGTTTAAATGTCAAAAAAGTTCTATTTCAAACAATTCAGTTTAGCATAAGTACAAAGTTACCTCTCCGGGCCAGAGTGGACCAGGGAGCGATGACAATAAAAGGGTACTTTGAATTCCCCAAACCTTCAGCCTTACTGGAGCCTCACTATCAAATTGTTTAGTGTCATATCCAGGGCACTTGTTGGTGGGGTCTTAACCCTCGGCAATGATGTAGTCGGTGTATTCTGTGGCCCCAGTCGACTGGGCCAGTATCTGTTAGGGTCAAATAGGTCTGTTTAAATGTGTTCGTAGTCAATAGGACCGTTTGGCACCCCCCCAAAAAAACTCTTAAGAAACAACTACACCATAAATGTAAATAAATAAGATACACAATGGAAGCGATTGCCTCTCCTCAAAGCATAAAATAATCCAAGACGGGTTGACATGGTGTTAAAAAGTCGATCATTTAATTATTATATATAAGAATCGAAGCTTGTTTATTCATATCTATTTTCTAGTGTATAAAAGAAATTATTAAGAAAGAAATTCGCGAAAATATGAATATGACAGCGCAATGAAAATGATTCCCTTACCGCTAGGCATAAAATAACCATAGAAAGGTTTATATGCCGTTAAAATTAATTAATCAATTATTCATGAAACTTAATGGTGGATATTGTATTCCGAATTTAACACAATCCGTCGATTCTAGAATGCAACGGAAATCAGTATGTGAGCCCTATCAAAATGTCGTCATCATTTATCCATTGGCTGCCATATACATATATACTAATGTAGAAATATAATTTATGATATTACAGTTTTGAGCAGCTTGCAAGTTTAAACAGGTTTTTTCGTTCCAATGCGTCATTCAAAGGTTGTTTTTTTTTGTTGTTGAGTCGAATGAGTATTAATTAGTTAAGGTCGACCGGATTTCAGAAACTTCTTTGTCTCCCTCATTCAGAAAAAAAAAGATGAAGAAAAAAAAACAAGTAAGGTGGGCGGAAGAGGAAAATATGTAGGTACATTTAGGTCAACGTTTCATTGTCATTGTCGTCTTGCTCGACGCAGAAAAATTATTTAGCGACAAGATATTTGCTAAAACGAAGAAAATCATGACAAGATTCCGGACAGTCTTGAACATCTCAACCCAAAGAGAATCTACTTGGAGGAAATGATGTTCACTTGCAGTGACAAATAGACTTATTACGACAATATAGACGAAAACGGGGAGTCCTAGTGGTGTAGTTGCTAGCGTGCTGGACTACGACATCCTAGGAAGCGAGTTCGAACTTCAAACGTTATATTACATTCACTTTTGGACTAATACTTTTGGGAAAGGTCTGAGCTTCCTTATCATCCCAGGTATAGCTTAAGTAGGATCACTACTGTTTTTTTTTTACAAGGATTGCTTTGGAATTAAATAACCAACTTGGGTTGATATTCACTTAAAAAGAAGAAACCGAAACAAGCGAAGAAAATCGTGTTTAGGTTGGCCTTTAACGTGTCAGCCTCAAAGAAATAGAAAGAGTGAGCCATTATGAAAGTCAAAGAGGAAACAGGAAATTAAAAAGAGAGATTGGTAGAAAGAGTGAGAAATACGGAAAGATAAAGAGAGAAAAGTGAAAGTGGGAAACAATGATTGAGGGAGAAAGTGTGTGTGTGTGTGTGTGTGTGTGAGAGAGAGAGAACAACATGGAAGAGGAGATGGGTAAGAAGCAGATAAATAGAAAGAGAGATTTAACGAACTGGAAAGAGAATGAGAAAGAATGAAAAAAGAGAGGGTACAGAAAAGATGATAATAGCTGAGATGAATAAGAGAAAGTTAAAAAAGAGGAAGACAAGAATGGAGAAGAGAGAGAGAGAGAGAGAGAGAGAGAGAGAGAGAGAGAGAGAGAGAGTAACAGTTTAGAGCAAGGGTTAATTAGCACAGCTTAAAAGAGTTTGGTCAATTATGAATCTGTTTTTATTGTTCTCATGACGTTTCAACTGGTAAAGCCTTCGTCAGGTTTAATGTAGACAGTCGTCAAGAAAGAGATAATTGTTCTAGTCTTTTAGAGACGCAAAGAGAAAACGGAATCAAGGATTTTTTTTCAGTCGGAGTTGTCTTAGATCATTACAGAATTCTATTTCCTAATATCCTGGGTGTAACAGTAAAGATCATCCTGCTCTGAGGTGTATCTTTTCAGTGCCATTATTTCCAGATCCACTCTCTTCCCAGATTCATATATGCCTCAAATTGTTTATGATACATACTGTTACTAAATTGGTCACTCGTCTAAGTACCGAACAGGCTCATGGTTGCTTAACTTGGATGTTTCAGCGTAACTTGACCATCAGTTTGAAAGGCTTTTATTGTTAGTCATAAAATGACAACTTGTCGCTGCATAGTTCATTAAAAACAAATTAATAGACACCAGTTATTACTGTAGAGAGTAAAAAAACAAAAACAAAACAACAACAACAAAAAAAAAAAAGGAAAAGAAAGAAAGAAAGAAAAGAAAACAAATTAAAATAACATAAAATCGACACAATATGATTTCGAAAAGCTTATAAATGTTTTATTTTAGGTGGTTGGTTGGTTGGTTGTCAACTCTTGTCGGGTTATTTTACATCGAAATCAGCTTAACAATTAGAGTCTCCAAATATACGCTGTACAAAAATGTATCTCCTCAAACACTTCATACTTAATTGCAGTATAAATATTTCAAGAGCCAATGTATTGATATAGTTCACAATTGATTTAGGCAAATTTGGTTTGGCTTCTTTGTTTAATGACATATCAACATTCGTGGATTATTTAAAGCCAAATTCATGTAGAAAAACAGTAGTTGCATTATTCAGCCTATAGCCGGGGAATGAGAGAGTTCATGCTTTTCCTAAGAATATTAGTCCAAAAGTGAACAATAATAGCTCGGCAGGAGTTCGAACTTGCTTACTAGGATGTCGCAGTCCAGCACATTAGCTACAACACTATGGGAACTCTATTCTAATCTGGTAAATACTCTATAGTTTGTGGTAATATCACTGTCTTAAGAGTCAACGTATTGATTTAGTTTAATTTGATTGTTATATATCTTTGAAAAAAAATGAGGGGAAATATTATTTTCAATTTGATTACACAATTTATTCTAAAATACATTATTCCATTAGATAAAAATCACCCGCCCATCCAGAAAAACAAGTCAAGCATACAAGAAAATTTTTTTTTTAAATTTCTTATTTTTCTTTTTTTCCTCCTTCTCTCTACTTTCCCTTTCATTTTCTACTTGCTTTGTAATCTTATCATGAATAACTGGAGTCGTTTATACTAAAATTTACTTTCTCCTGAATAATTCCACTATCAGTTCCGGTAATATCTATACAGCTTACTTTCTAGTTTGCGTTCTCAAACATATCCATGCAAATTTTAAAAACATTAACTAATTTCGCAATCTTAACATGTTCCGGCAATTTATTCCAATAAATGATCAGTAAGTGAAAAAAAAATCCATATTTTTATTGGGGTTTACGATTAGATTTTTTGTCCTTTTTAAAAAGTTGGAAAAGTTTTGGTTATATCTAGTATATACCCGTTTAAAATTTTGAAGGTTTCAGCAGGATCAGCATGCATTTTGCGTTCTAGTGTTATGATACCGAGTTTTCCAATCTCGCCCAATTATTCAGATGGTTCTCTTCTTCAATATTCTTTGTGAATTTTTTTTGTACCTCTTCTATACCTGGGATGACCTTCCAGCAGTATTCATGGAGGGGTCATATGAATGTCTTGATAAAGTTGATATCATTACATTCACCTTTCTGGATATGATATTCCTTAAAAAAACATGCTATACTTTCTTTATAAAATAATACATATTTTCATTAAAATTAAATTTGGAATTAAATATAGCGTCCAAATCGCTCTTCTATTCACATGTCTCTTGTGAAGTCCCTTAAATAGAGAAAACATTTCTAGGGTTTACTTATCCGATATGAAGGATATTGCATTTTTCCACGTTGAATTTCAGCTGCCAATTTTGTTCCAGCAAATACAGAAAGAAAATGTCTTCTCCAATAAACTGCAATTCGAGGGGTTTTGACTCAAGAAAACTAACACCGTTTGCCAAATACTTAAGCAATTTAAGATGTATGCTGTCTTGTCCAGGAGAATTACTGCAATTTATTTTTCTAACAAGCGTTTAATTCATGAGGTCCGATTACTAGTTATTTCATTTCACTGTAAATATGTTTGGCAATCGTAATTTTCTTTCATCAGAGCTCCGTATTCCTCTTCTCTTTTAAGTATGGAATGAAAAAAATTATTAAAGTTTCTGCCGCTTCTAATATAGATTTGAGTTCTTTCGGAACTCAAATTTATATTAGAAGCGGCAGAAACTTTAATGTTTTAAATCTTGTCCTTGGATTGCAATTATTTATCAAAAGGTGTACTGTTCTTTTCCATTTGTGCTCAGTTTTATGATACTCAACCTGTTTATACTGGACAGTGTAGAGTCCAATCGTAATGGATCAAACAACGAACACTGTCCTTGCCTGATTTTTTCCTTCTTTCTGACTCACTTGAAAGAATCCCAAGACGTTTTTTTCTCTCAAAATATCATTCTTTTTGTTTGTTAGAATCTTATTTATTGGAACGTGTCCTATAATGTAAAGTATTTTATTGTCGATGTCATTGCACATTTCTTGTTCAATTAATTGTTTGAGGTAAAGTTCCAGTTTATTTAACCTGATATTTCGTGGATAAATTTTTCCTTAATCTTCGATCAGTTCGTTTTCTTCTTTATTTGATATTCAAAGTTTATCTTTACTTTAAAATCAACTTAAATTATCAATTTTTCCTAATGGTGCCTTTGACTTTACATTATTTATGAAGACATCATTATTAGGAAGTATTTGGTCGAAAATTACACATTGAATCCGTTTCTTAAGTTATTTTATTTCGGGATGTTGATTTTCTTTGTACCAACGAAAGCCTTTGGTTATTCATATATCCAGATAACTTTTTTGAATTTAAAACCGTATGTTAATTGAATTATGAGGGCATAATACAATTCAATTTATCCAGTCTATACTGAGTAAATTAAAAATCTCCCACAAAAAATATTTTAATCCGAATCGATTGAGATGTTTGTAATCTGAGAGATTACTCATTTTCAGCGAGGGTGATCTATACAAGCAAAGGATATCCAAATCCAAAGTGGGTTGCATAATTCTTCCATTGCCTCATTTCCTTCAAACAAGTCACGTTTTTCCGACTGGAGGTCATTTTAAACATAAGTAATTGAAGCTTCATCTTTTAATCTATACAAAAAATTGAGAAAAATCTTTTTTTTAAATCTCAGCATCGTAAATCTAATCAGAAAAGTGAGTCATAATTATACAAATTATTTTTAAAGAGTGTTTGACGGCTTTTGTGGAAATTTCGATGATTTCGTTTTTTCATTGAGTTTGCATTTGTGTTGAAGATTTTACTGAGCAGCAAAATGGTCGAGTAAACTTTAGCTTAAAATTGGCACTTCCTACTCAGGTTTTTGTCAGCCCTGCCTGCTTGGGTGGTAGAATACACCGACTGTATCTCTGCAGAAGGGTAAGGCCCATTCCCAATGAATGTCCCGATATGACATTATGCTATATGATGGTGAGGCTCCAGTAAAGCAGGAGCTTTTAGGAATGAGGAGAACTCCTTCATTGTATATATTCTTCCATATAAGTAAGTTTAGAGGTTTCACTTTATTTCCCCCACATGCAGGGTCCCACCATCTTTCAAAATTAGTCCATACCTCTTACAATTTCTGAGTTGTATATATTCTTCCTCATAAACAAACATTAAAGGTTTCATTTTCTTTCGCATTCTCATCTAGTAAGGCACACTCGAAACATATCCTAGCAGTTTCGTGTCATACCAAGGATCCTTTTCGTTTTTGGAAAAGTATTTCCGCCATCTTGTTCTAAACCTCCGATCATGATTTCCATCAATGTTTCTGGAACAATAGCAAATCTAATCTAATCTAACAATATCAGAAAAGTTGGTTGAAATCACACCCAAAATGGAGGAGCCATAATGGTATGGATGAACCATTTGATATAGATGGTATTTGATGAATCATAAGAGTCAAAATCTTTAGGAAAGAAGAAAGAAGTAGGAAAATCCTGATTTAAAACTTATTTGTGTATCCACTATAAAATGGGAGATATTTGTGAAAAGTAATGAGAGGAAAAGTTGTAAAAATCGAAATAATTTGCTTTAGAAATTCTTTTTTGTGGACTCGCCCAACTTTTAAATCCCTTTTAAAACTGAACAAATAATTGGATTTTCATAAAATCTTTTGTTCTTTTTGATAAAGGATGAATTTTGGAGACCCCCTCAAAAAGAAACACAAACTAGCACACACACACACACGCACACGTCATCTCCTAAACAACCCCCACAAAAACAAAAACCAACAAAAAACAAAAACCAAACGAAACAAACTTATCCGCAGCACAAGTAGCAAACGAATAAGACGCATAGCAAACGATGCTCAAATAAAGAGTGCTGGAGAGAGAGAGAGAGAGAGAGAGAGAGAGAGAGAGAGAGAGAGAAGGAGAGAGACAGCTGCCTGAAAGATAGATAGATAGATAGATAGATGCAGACAGCTGCCAGATAGATAGATAGATAGAGAGGGGAGAGGGAGAAGGAGAGAGACAGCTGCTTGATAGATAGATAGATAGATAGATAGATAGATAGATAGATAGATAGATAGATGCAGACAGACAGCTGCCAGATAGATAGATAGAGAGAGAGAGAGAGAGAGAGAGAGGGTAGAGAGAGGGGGTAGGGAGAGAGAGAGAGAGAGAGAGGATTAGTGAAATAGTAATACTTATAGTGGATAGTGAATAAAAATTTTGATTTTTTGGAAAGCTTCTTTTCCTTTTTTTTGTCTTTGTCTTTGGGTAATGATTTGTTCAATCTGCATACACGAAAATCTGACAGTTCTTATTCCTAAGTGAATCTTGGTGATCACAGATTGTTCTACGAGTCATTTTTATCCCGCACTCAAAGAAAGAAAGTAAGAAAATAAGAAAATCTTTCATAAAACGATTCTAATGGCAATTAAATTGGGTTTTGAATGGCCCGGACGGCGATTTGCATTCAAGCCACTTTCGGCGGGTAAAAGATTTTCTCACACAAGTATTTGGTTATTTCATTGAATGTTTATATACACCAAGTAGTTTAAAGATGGAACATTACACCTGTAAGAAAGTTATTGTTATAGAATTTGCCATATATTTTCTAATTCTTAATATACGTACACTAAAATCATGTGATATGATATAATATAAGTAAGCAAAGTTAGAGACCGTAGTCGAGGGCGACCCGAAGGCTCCCATTTCAATAACTACTACACCGAGGTGTAGGGAAGGGCGCTACTCCTTTCCCTGGATTTCTCCACTTTACCCTTGGTACGTACCTTAATATGCTGAGTGTTAAGCAAGGAGGTATCAAGTACCATTTTTTGAGTTTTTGGTATGACTCGACCTGGGATTGAAACCCAGTCTCCCGGACCATCGGCGAACATTCTTCTTTCTAGGAAAATTTTTTGATTGATCAAGTTTAGCGTTATGTTTATCCGTCTAGGGTTATTTCTTACCTAGACATTAGGGAATTGCATTCATTTATATATACATTTTTGTGGAGTTTTTTTCAAAGTTTTTTGTTCTTATTTTGTATACGATTATATGATATGTGTTTCTATCTAATCGGAATGATTTATAAACCTATCTATTTGATCCATAGGTGGAACTTTAAAAGATACTACCTCTCAGGGTCAAAGTGAACTTGGGAGTTGCGATAATAAAGAGGGACTCCACACTCTCCAAATCTCCAAAACTGGAGCCTTATCACCACATGTAGTCTAATAACATCCCCAGGACCCTTCTTTTTTTTGGGGGGGTGTCACACTTCTGTTGAGGATATAATCAGTATTCTTAGCCCCTCCTCAATCACTTACGTTCTCATTCATTAGCTTCCATATTGAAAATACTGAAATTAATTAGAATAAATTATTTAAAAATTCATAGATTACCCTTTCTACTCAATATCCTCGACACAAAATTGACTTTCACATTTAACAATATCTATGAACACCTGTAAATGAAATGGTAAAGTCAATTAAGCTGAAGTTCAAGTTTCATTCATATGTGAAACCAATCCTTTGGCATTCATAAGTCTCTCAGTCGGGAAATGTAAATAATCATGAAATAGATTTTTTATGAGAGTTGAGGACCGAAACCGGTCAAGATTAACAAATCTATAAAAAAGTTTTAAACAAATTTATGCGTCAGTTTTTCTGTTTGTTTGGGTTTTTTCTTTTGGTTCATTATCTGCCACACATAATTAATCAAACATGTTTAAAACTTAAATTTCCTTCTCCTAGACCGGTTTTCCAAATAAGGTTAGAGAACCCAATCTACCTTATTATTTTACCCATAGCTGGAAGGAGAAGAGATGGATTCATATTTTTCCAAGGGCATTAAATGCTAAGTGAAACACACACACACACACACACACACACACACACACACACACACACACACACACACACACACACGCGTGCGCGCACACGCGCGTGCACGCACACACGCGTGAATTGAGTCAGTTTTTCGCCAATGCGTTCGTCTTGATCTGGCGAAAGCATAGGCGAGTAACTGACAGTTACCAAGCATCTTTTATTCCATATCTACCCTATCTAAACTTAAATATATACGGTCTATTAATAATATTGAGAACTCTTCATTTATAAATATATCAAATTATATATATATATATATATATATATATATATATATATATATATATATATATATATATATATATATATAACAACTTTTCGTTGGTCCACTGAGAGAAAAAAGTAAATAAATTAAAATTAATTGGTCCACTAGAGAATTTGTATTTAGTCATTTATTTTTCCCCAACACGTATTTTTGATACTTTGCGTCGTCTTCAGGAATTAAATTGTTTGTTCTTTGTTATATATATATATATATATATATATATATATATATATATATATATATATATATTATATGTAAGTATGTTTGTATGTATCACTTTTATATAGTTTGACTGACGGAAACAACGCTTTCCAACAGATTATCACCCGTGAGGAATCATTTTTACTGCCATTCCATCTTGATAACCGTTTGATGTGCATTTTTTAGCGACAAAAAAGATTGTAAATTAACCAGAAGAGATTCTTGACCTTTTCTATGAGTGCTAAACGGGTACCTTAGCTAGTTTTTATTAGAGGACAATGCACAACGCAACTTACAGAAATTAGATACGTTGTTTTGTATTTGTCGGCAACAAAATTAGGTCTAACAATCCAGAGACAAAATGAAAATATTTCAATGGATAAATCTCTTGAATTTGAATTATTTCTGTATAGAATCCCGTGAAAAGTTAAGATTACGATGGTTACGACTTTGTAAAATTTCTAATTTCAATCTGTACAAAAAATAAAAATGTTTTCATCGGTAAATATCCTATAAATTCCGCTTAATTAAATTATGAATAGTTCTCTAAAGAGCACCTTAATATTTTTTTTCGCAGAATAATATTCATTTCTTATAATAATGATAATATAACAAATATCTTTTCTACAATTTCTTACTCTGCGTACTTCACCTAGTTTCTATATAAGGACAATAAGTTTTAAAGAAATGAAAAATTTTCATTTGCATTTTACCAGCAATAAATGCTGGTTCAATTTTTCTTTAATGAGCATAAAATGTGAAAACTTGCTCAGATTTTATGGCCAAGCATTACATTTAAATGATATCAGATAACATTTTTACGTGACACTTGACTCGCGGAACCTCATTCAAAATTGTTGAAACAAATATCTTAAGAAATAACAAATTCTCTCTTAGCTCCAAAATGAATTTTTAAAGGAAAAAAGAAAAGAAAAAGTATTATATGGCCGATTTCATTCTTCTCATCTGAAGTAGCAGTTTGTGACATTTGAAAATCGTATACAGTGTTTGCAAAAGAAACAGTCTCAAAAATTTATCTAAGAAAAATTGTCTATGATATTTAAACAGTTCTGTAGAGAATCATTTGAAGTTTATTAGTTTGCATACATCGCTAGAAAATTAGACGTTCTATAAACACATTTTCATCATTACAGTATTCCAGCTTCTTTCGACGGAAATAGCGACGTGTACATTTGTCCAAGTCATTGTAAGAATTTATTCGACTCCTCTGCCATGTGTAGAATGGGACACAAGGTCAATTTTTAGTCAGGGTAAAGTTGCTTTGAGTCTAGTTTTCTTTTTTTTAGACTGGTTGTCGTGCCAAGGATAAAGATCTCAGTCTGTCCTACTATAGCTGGTGAGGGAATAGATAGATCCATGCCTTTTCTAAGAGCATTAGAGCGAAAGTGAAGCGTAAACTACCAAGTTCAGGGATTGAACTTGACTCGCCGATTTCGTTTCCTATGACGATAACTGTTACGCTAAGCACACCACCAAAATACTTCAATTTCGCTCTTATTGCAAATGAGGATGATCCATTTTAAACCATTTCCGCTAAATTTTTCAGTCTTGTATGAAATGTGTAACTGTTGGTTCGCCCTTCTCGAGGAATTCTGCCAAGGTTACTAGCATGGTTAATATCAATTAAATGTTTATGAATTGGGTAGATTTACCTAACCTGATCTATATATTGGTTAAAATTCAGCAAGAAGAATTGGAAATAAAAGTTATTGTCAATAAGATCAAATGTATTTAATTTTTCCCTCCAAAAGGTGTCATTTTGCCCCTTTTTCCCCTCCAAAAAGGTGTAATTTTCCCCATTTTTCCCACCAAAAAGGTATAATTTTTCCTTCCAAAAAGGTGTTACCTATTCAACACGGATACACTCCATGGATTTTTCGGATATTGGTGGTCACCTAGGAGAGTTAAATTTACACAAACATCTCGCAAATTCCAAGCGGAGATGGCTTGTCTTGATGGCAATGATTTCGTCATAATGTATTCTTAAAAAAATCGTTTTTCTTCATTCAAACACATAAAATGCCATTTAAACAACGATAGTTTTTTTGATAGATAAAAAATCAACTGGTGGCTGCTGAAAGTCTCCATAAACTTCAAGAAGTTTTCTAGAAAATTGTCTATCTGGAGTGTCAACATTTCTAACATAAAAAGATAAAAAGATACAATTAGAGTTTTCGCCACTGGTTCTGAAATCTGGGGTTCAATCCCAGGTTGAGTCTTACCAAAGACCCAAAACATGATACTTGATGCCACTTGCTTAAGTTTATAAGATACGAATCAAGGGTAAGTGGAGCAATCCATGGAAAAGAGTAGTGCTATCCCCAACACCTCGGTGTAGTAACTATTGAAAAGGAAACCTTCGGATCGCCCTCAACAACGGGTGGCCAACTTACTTATATATAAAATGGAAATTATACCTATTTTCTAAATGCGAGTGACTCTCTGAAAAGAAAGCCTCCCGTTTATTTCCACGGAAATTAAACCCGATAAAATGAACCCTGTAAAACTTGAACGAAGCATCTATTCTGCAACAAAAAACATTGTTACACTCTCACCGCTATTATCAGTGCATTTTCGCTTGCTTAGAAATTAATACCACTTATTCTATTACATTGGCCCACAGTGTCAGTACCTTCTCAAGAGCAATAGTTTTTGACATACAGACAGACAGCTTGGTAAAACCGAAAACTTTAATAAACTGATTTTCTTCAAAGGTGTGTATCGTGAGTGTCAATAACTTCAATAGTTAAAAAAAAAAGATTTGTCTACGACATTTTTGTATTATAAGAAAATTGAAAACCCTGTCCCCTATTCTTTGGGAAATGTTAAACTACACTGATTGGAAGATTAGAGTAAATAAACACAACATTTTTGTAACATCATTGAAAACAATGTTCCCTTGCAACATAATGTTCCCTCTTCTCAAAGAAATGATCCCGGAGATCAGAGTCTATAAACATGACATTTTTGCAACATAATTGAAAATAATCTTCACGATTTTTTGGAAAATGGTAAGGCAATCTGCCTGGAAGATTAGAGTCAATAAACAGGACATTGTTGAAACAAAACTGAAAATAATATTCCCCATCGTCTGGGAAATGTTTATCCACTCTTACTGGAATATCAGAGATAATAAAAATATATGATCATTAAATCGATATATATATATATATATATATATATATATATATATATATATATATATATATATATATAAGTGGAATATGGGTGTTGTTGAGTCCTCATTAACTGAAATGTTGAATTGTTCTCTGTGTCTCTCACCTGCGTAAAATTAGAAAACCAAACAAAAATAACATTTTTTACATTGGGAAATTGTGTTTTGGATATTTTTAATCATTGATGAATAATCCCAACCTTAGCAGATATCTTTTCAAAAACGGTACATCATAGCAAGTTTTTTGTTTGAGCAATACTCTTAAAAGACTCGATCGTTTAGAGAAAAGCAATTTCCAGTCCAAGCTCCGAATGAATGATAATGTACTGAATGTTATTTTTAATTTCCAAAATTCTCAATATAACGGTGACAACTATGAAATGTTGATATGAATCCTTCATTCTTTCCTAAATATCATCATAGATAGCTGTTACAACGAGAACCCAACGGATTTACGGGTTGTCTAGTGCTGTTTTAAAATCATGAAAAGGGTTATGTCAATCAGTTTTTTGTTTTTGATTTTTTTATATTATGTTGTGTCATAATAAATACATCCAAACTTTGCAGATATCTTTTAAAACCAGATCAAAAGTACACAATCCATCACGTTAGACGTTATCATAAAAACAGTTCAACCAATAGACGTCATTGTTTAATGACGAATTTCAAACCTTTGCCCCCCCCTATCGGTGGGCTTAAAATACGCTAATAGTATCCCTTTTAGTATCTTGGGTATGACATTAAACTGCACCAGATGAAGAGGCTACAGTTCAGGAGATCTGTGAAGTACCCCTTAATTGCCATTTCTCTCAGGTTAACTGACCCAGAGTATAGTACCTGTTAGGGTTCCATCTATTTAAAAATGATTCATATTCAATAAGATCACGTGAAAAAAAACCCTTAAGAAGCAACTACATAAAAATGTAAACATGAACATACAATGAACATGATTCTCCTAACATCTGGACATAAAATAAAATCAGTCAATCAGTCAATTAATCGATAAAATTTTAGCATTCTTGAAGAGGCGTATCGAATGCAATTCAACATGTCAGTTTGTCCTAAGACAACAACAACAATGTCTGAAAAGGTTGAAAGAGTTTGGATCTGAAAAAGACCATTCGACTCCGTATAAACGTTACCTTGTAAGGAAACAAAAATGTTTCGGCTGGGGTTGTAGAATACACTGCATCTCTGAAGAGGGGTAAGACCCACCCCCAATTAGTGTCTTGGATAGGACATTAAGCCGTCTGATGCTGAGGCTTCAGCCTTGGAGATTTGGGGAATATGGAGAACCACTTCATTGCAATTGTTCCCAAGTCCACTTTCCCCGGAGTGGTAGCACCTGGTAGGATCCTATCTATCGGTCAAAAAGAACAAACTGTGTGCAAACAATTGACTGATGTTTAATTGTAACAGTTATATAGCAATACTTGAAAGCATTCAACTGTATGCAAAAAAGAGCTCAAGCCCGTTTAAAAATGTTATCAACAGAATGTGTTTACAAATTATGTATATATTTAATATATATGTGTAAACAGGACTTCGGCATTAGATAACCAATAATGTGTGATACGCCATAAAACTAAACCAAATCAAAAAAGTTAAATAAAAGTGAAGACCAGAAGAATAAGGTAATAATAAGAATCAAACTCACTAACAACAGTCTGTAAGTCTTGCTGCTTAATCATAACACCACGTGAGACACTTAAAATTATTTAAGTTTTGAGTAGTTTGCTGCAAGGACATAAGTATAAAGAACTGAGTAAGAATCTGCTAGACAAACTCGTTAATCGTTACATCATTCAAGGTGATCAGTTATTTACTAAACTTTACTTTGGTACAAGATACCCAGGGATCATTATCATCATTATCATCATCATCATTTCGTGCCGCTAGCACGGATATCCCTGACCCTCTCTCGCCACTTCTCCCTATCATTCATCGCTTCTGGCAGGTCTTCAGGGCTACATCCCGTATCCTCACATAGCCGCTGTATGTATGTTCGAGCTGGTCGACCTGCTTTTGCTTGGCCATATGTGGGGGTCCATAAGAGTACATCACTGATGAGTTCGTCTTTGTTTCTCCAGCAGTATCCTGCGTGTCTGGTTCGTCTAACGTATAGTTTTCGTGATGGGAGGCAGGTGGCCGTATAGTTGGTGCCTTGTGGGGACTTGTTCCATATTTCTCGCAACATAAGAAAATAAGTTTAAGTTTGGTGTAAGTTCACAAATATGGGACGCCCAAACTCATTAAAAGTAGTAATGAAGACTAGCTTGTTAACTATTTCGCCACGCAGTAGTACTCTATATTGATGACCTTGTTCCAGACAGAGATGAGCAAAATAATTAGCTATATATAGCCACACTCCAAATAAGCGTACACACTCTTTCTCCCTTTCTCTATCTTGCTCAAACATACTCGCATCCACACCCCTAAACACACTCACTCACATTCCCCCAGAATCCTCTTTATAAAACTGCTTACTCTCCACTCATAAAAATACCGCGATTTAACATACAAATATAGTTCGGTACGTTTTGTGCCTCAGGTCAAACTAAGGTCTTCACCAACAGGCTCAATCAACTTGCCAACAGGTGAGGGTCCTTAGGGTTTACCTTGTGTCCTCGTTTCTATACGCCTACTTCATTTGACACAGAGCTAATACATTTAGCAGGACATTGCATTATAGGTTAGGGAAGTCTTTTTTTTGTGTTTGCTAAACACAGTCTACTCATACCAAATAGTAAGGGCATTTGAGTTTATTCTTTAACCATATCTACAACAATTATTCAACAGGCTCGTTCATTAGAAAGGAACCGTGCTTTTTACATTGATTTTTAGGTTTCTTCTTCTTCTTCTTCTTCTTCTTCTTCTTCTTCTTCTTATTATTATTATTATTATTATTATTATTATTATTATTATTATTATTATTATTAATTTTCTCCCTGCAAGTTTTCACACCAGGTGGTTTTTCATTGAAGTCTGTGTGATAACAACTCTTTTCAGGTCTCCAGGACCCTTCTAAGTATTCTACCTAATTTTAACACTGCTGTGGTCTAAATAGCCTCGATTCTTCCTGCGATTTCCAATTTCTACAGCTTCTTTTCCATTGATTTTTGAGAAAGTTCAAAGGGGCTCCAGCTACAATTGGTATCACTGTCCCCTTCATGTTTTATAGATTTTTTAGCTCACTAGCAAGATCCAGATATTAGTCTATTTTTCGCTTTCTTTTATTTTCACTCTACAGTCTGCAAGAACGGCAAAATTCACTGGATGGTAAGTTCCTTTTTTTCAGGTTAATTAGCTCTAGATCTGGTCTTTTGACCGTGATTTGGGGGTCTATTTGTTTTTCAAAGTCCCAAAGAATCTTACGCGTCTCATTTTCTTGGACAGATTCTAGTTTGTGTATTTAGCATTTGTCAGCATGGACACATTTGAATCTCTTTCACAATTCTCTGTAGATCCCCTTTCCCATTCATTCATACCTCGTCTTGTATTCCTTTTGTTTCACCTTGGTGCATTCGCTTATTATTTGATGAACCACTTCATTTCTCTCATCACATCCCCCACATTTGCTATTCTTCTGTGTATTGTCAATTTTGTTTTGAAAGAATTACTTCTTTGGGGATTATTCTGTGGTTCTCTTAATAGAGATTCAGTTTTTGTCTATTGGTTGCACTTGTCAGCGATATCATCCTATGTGCATTCGCTTTAAGTATCCATAGAGTTGATTTTCTTCCCATTTTTGTTTTCTATATTCTATTGTTTTACTATCTATATTTTCAATATTTCATTGCATTTTTTTTTACTTGTCTATAGTAATCATTTGTTTGCACACAGTTAAATGATATTCTTTTCTACTACTAATAATCTGCACATGAATGTGTAAAGTAATTATTCCTACTTAATGAATATCAAGTATTTCTATGAAATACTGTTGTATCGTCAAGGTGAATGATACGCAGAGAAGAATGACAGAGGCGCCTTTGGTGGTGTAATGGTTAGCAAGCTCGACAAGCAAACCTACACGAGTGAGTTCGAGTCTCATTGGGTGCCCCTTTCATATGGCCTTGTGCCACATCTAAGCAAAAGGCTTAGTAAATTACCACAGAGAAGAATGACAGCTTAATGTATATATTAAGCACCTGTATCCAGTGCTAACGGATGCATACAAAAAGACATAGTTCAATAAGTTAAAACAATTAACAAGAGAACTTACAAGAAATAGAAGAGGGTTAAAACGCTGTATAGCCAAACGAATTTAGATCAATCCGAATATTAATCAGCTTATATCAGCTTATTAATCAATGGTATTTGTCGCACACCCCACCAAACGGGTAAGTGTGGCACAAGGCCCTTTTAAGGTAGGTCCGGGCGCATGGCCTTGGCCCAGACACGCCCGACATTCCCCAAAATGCCTCGGCCTCGTCGGTATTCCCCTAAAAAGGGCACCTCAGTCGCCAGGCGATAAACCTAGCCCCTCTGAGGAGAGTCAGAGCCTGGGAAGACGGCCCCTTGAGGCTCAAGGAATGTCAGTCTTGGCCGCGTGACGCTAATAATAGGCCTCCCAGGCATCCTCGGCCGATTAATGTATCCAGAGACGTAACATACCCGACTAGGTCCGTGCTGTTGATACCACGACCGGCCGAAGTGTATCCCATTTACTGGATCCAACTTATTAATCAACCATTGAAGACCTTAATCGGAGGTTATTTATGGCAATGAGCCAGTCCATCTGGTAGAGTGCTAAAGGGTGGCTAGCTACTCTACAACGAATACAAATAATTTTCATCCAGTCATTTGGTTTCAACCAATAATAATCCTTCGTACAATTAAATTGTTTACAGTTATACGGTTGAAAGTATTCCTATCTTATATGAATACATTTTAAACAGATTTATTTTGTGGGTTTCTGCAGAAGATGCAGTCAGTATAATCTATGCCCCACCGACAGATAATTTACACAATTATTTAATTTCCAATCACGAATAATATTTTGTAAGCAATTATAGTTTCAGGTAACTATCCTATATACATTTTAATTGTTTCAAGTTTTCCTATCTAACATTAATAATTGTATGTAATAATTATCATATGTTTGCACATTCATATTCTTTCACACATTTCTATGATAAGAATAAGTGGAAAAGTGTATAAATCAAACACAACGGGTTTAGTGATCTGAATTTTTGTGACAAAGCTTGATGGTTTTCATCTTTCAGGGATTTCGGACTATTGTCTTCATCTTTATTGTTATATTCACAACGTTTCGGCCAATATATCCTCCCCCTTCTTCTGGTGTTTCTTGACGAACTCGGCAGCCTACACAAAACTTCGAACCACGTCCCTTATTTAATCCACGGGAGTCGCTTGTTCTGATTCCGTTAGCTATAACCGGATACAAGTGTTAAGGATACAGCGCAACTGTTATAGGCGTTGGTTTCCTAAGCTTCTAAAGAGAGAATCATCAGAAGGTTGCAGGTTCAATCCTGACTGTCGGCAAGTAACAATACAGGAATACTTAGCACTTATACCCGGTTATGGTTATTGGAATCAGAACAAACGATCCGCATGAATTAACTAAAGAACGCGGTTCGATGTTCTGTGTAGGCTCCCGAGTTCGACAAACACCTGAAGAAGGCCGGTGGACATATCAGCCGAAACGTTGTGGAAATAACAATGAAGATGAAGAAAATAGTCCGAAAATCCTGAATGATGAAAATAAAAACGAGTTTAGTAGAAATATTTCGTTCTTTATTCAAGGAAGAACTTCTTCAGACTCTGAAGAAGTTCTTCCTTGAATAAAGAACGAAATATTACTACTAAACTAGATATTACTTCTAAACCCGTTGTAAGTGTTTGGTTTATTCTCTTTTCCTCTTATTTTCGTTAGATTCACCACAATCTACCCTTTCTTCAGACATTCCTCTATAGGACTAATTTTCAAACGGATGTCTTTGACCCATAAATGGAACCCAAACTGATACAACCGTTCCAGATCGGAGTGTACCTGGGGGTAATTACAATAAAAGCATACTTCACACTCCATCAGCTTCAGAACTGAAGCCTCATCACCACATTTAAACAAAAAGTTGGGGAACGAGAATGTGACAGTGATACCAATCATAGTCAGAACACTTGGGAAAATCACCAAGAATTAAAAAAAATGAGAAACAAGAAATTTGAGTTCTAACAGGAAAATTTCTGATTAGTGATTCTTGGATATGAAGCTCATCTGAACATTTTTAATTAAGGATATATATGGAAAAAACAATAGGAGATTAAAGAGATTGTTTGGTTTCTTTATTTAATGACATATCAACCTTTGTGGGTTATTTAATTCCAAAGCAGTCCTTGTAGAAGAACAATACTATTTAACCTATAGCTGGAGGAATAAGAAGGTTCATGCCTTTCCACAGGGTATTGGTTCAAAAGTGAATGCAACAGTGTAACAAAAGTTCAAACTCACAAGAAGTCGAAATTCAGCTCTTTAACCTTTACACCAAAGGGGACGCACTTCATTAAAGTGATGAAAATATTATTAATATTAAATAGACCAGATCTCGAATTCGATTCTATATCCTATTAAGGATTGATAACATGCAGGGAGGAGCTAACCTAAAATATATCAGCAGGACATTATTTCAGTCTGAGAATGGAAGAGTTTTTATCTCAGTGATTTTCTACGGGGATCGCGTGGTCTACAAATTGGCATGAGACATTTTTTAAATGGGCTTGGGGTACTGCAGTAAATGATGTATTCAAGAAGAAATATAAATTATTGCAAACTGAACTGAGAAGAGATCTGAAGCTGGACAGAGGTTTGGAAGTTCAAATTGACAAGCTGATTGACACCAGGAGAAGCGTAGGACATATATTTTTTACAAGTTATTGCTTTTGTAAATAATTCCTCTAACAGAGAATTTTATTTGTGCTTATGTGGGCCTGAAATTTTTTGGACACCAAAAATGGGCCACAGGGAAAAAAGCATTGAGAAACAGTTTTATCTGACGTTTTACGCATGACAATATTTATCTTGAAAGATCCGGTCAGGTAAGGTTTCGTCAGAGGCGAATTTGATAACATTTATCCTTGAAATACTTACAAGATAAAACAGACTGATAGCGGCAGTGAATGACTAATAGGGTATCTTGTAGTACTAAAATGAGATGGTTGTAACTTGTTGAATCTGGACCTGTCACCTCAGAAATAAGGTTATCTTCCAATTTATGCAAAAGTCTGTAACACGCTCTTACTATTTTTATCACTTAGAATATTCTGATTATTGTCTTCACTTTCATTGTTATACTCACAACGTTTCGGCCAATGCATCCTCCGGTCATGGTTAACGGAATTAAAACGATCTACACGCGTTCAGTTCGGAGTTCTGTGTGGGCTCCCTAGTTTGACATGAAGCACCTGAAGAAGGTCGAAGGACGCACCGGTCGCAACGTTGTGTGTATAACTATGATATTTAGACAGATAAACTCTAATTAAACTGTCGGCAGAGGTTTGGTTTGGTTTCTTTGTTTTATTGACACATCAATCTTAGTGGGTTATTTAATGCCAAATCCATTCTTGTAGAAGGACAGTATTGGTGATATTTAACCCACTGCTGGTAGGAAAAGAAGGTTTATGCCTTTCCAAAAAGTATTAGTTCGAAAGTGAACGTAATAGCACGAATGAAGTTCGAACTCACTATGATGTTCCCGTCAAACACTTTAGCCACTTCATCAGAAGGACCCCCCTCGGTAGTTGAACATTTCCAACTCTGTTTCCAGATGTGGGAACATCATCGTTGGTGTATGGATTCCCAAAGAAATTATTTTGATTTATTGATTCAATGGATATGTCAACCCGTCTAGGGTCATTTTATGCTTAGAGTTTAGGTAATAACGTTCATTTTTATTTTTTGTGAAGACGTTTCTCAAGATCTTTTAACACACGGTTCTATCAAATAGGAATAATTTTTAAGCAAATCTATTTGACCCATAGAGAGGACCCTAATAGAGACTACCATTATAGGTGATAGTGGAGCTGAGAGTCAGGGCAATGAAGGGCTTCTTCGTACTGCCCAGTTTCCAAAACTGGAGTCTTACCATCAAATGCACATTAGTGTCATACCTCAGACATCTCATTTCTTTTTGTTGCTGTCTTAGCCCTCTGCAGGGTATGCAGTATTCTAAGCTCGGCTGGAAAGCCGGAAACTATTTTGAAGGAGATTAAATTGATTTGCAACAAAGTTGATGAAAAATAAATCGAATATATGTGTCCTAACTTTTTTGTCATGTCTTGCGAATTTAATGCGTGTTTTCAAGTTCTAGTGAAACATCTTTTTCCAAGAATGGCAAATGATACCGGGAATCTAAAAATATATCTCTTTCAAAATAGTTTCTTTGAGAAATCATACGCCATCGAATACGTTTCCACATTTGGAAACAGTGTTGAAAGTCTTTAACAGTTGGTTCGTCACGAAAAGTATAAACAATAACTTTTTTTCCAGTCTTTAATGCCTTTGCCATTCACTGATTCATTGGTCTGATTCCATGGTTTAATTGGAGGTAGGGCACTACCCATATAACATGTCTTGGGCAGAGATAGTCTGGCGAAGTTCATCCCTCTCCATATCTACAACTGGTTCGAATTTAGTTTTACTTTCCTCAGACCAAATGTCATACTTAAGTTAAGAGCTTAGTCTGCCCTGATATTTATTCATATCTAGGTAGGTTGGTTGTTTGGGTTTTATGGCATATCAACCTTTGCAGGTTATTTAACGCCAAATCCATTTTTATGCAAATAGTCCGTACTATTTCAAACAATTCAGTTTAGCATGAGTACACAGTTTAATTGTTAGAAATATTTCTATTTCAAGCAATTCAGTTTATCCAAACAGTTCTAATTCAGATAATTCAGTTTAGTATATGTACAGATTTTTTTATACACAGTTAAATATCAAAACAGTTTTACATATCACAATACAGTTTAGTGCAAGTACAGTTTCAATGTCAAGAACAGTTTCATTTCAAACAATTCAGTTTACCATAAGCACGCTGTTTAATTGTAATTACAGTTTAATTGTCAAAAACATTTCTATTCCAAGCTATTCAGTTTAGACGAACAGTTCTATTTCAAACAATTCAGTTTAGTATAAGTATGCTGTCTACTTCTATTTAACCCATAGATAGGGCCCTATCAGGAATTACCATTCCGGGCCAGAGTGGACCTGGGAGCAATGGCCATGAAAGGGCCCTCCGCGTTCCCCAAAGCCCCAGCATCAATGGAACTTCACTATCAGATTGTTTAGTGTCATATCCAGGACACTTATTGCGGGGTGGTCTTACCCCTCTGCAGAGGTGCAGTCGGTGTATTCTATAGCCCCAGCCGACTGGGCAATACTCATATCTAGATAGTTGGGATCTTACTTTTCCGGGGTGGAGGGTCCTCCTATTGTAATGGTTAAAGCGTTGGGCTGCGGCATCATAGTAAGCGAGTTCGAATTCCAGTCGGGCTATTACGTCCACTTTCGGACAAATACCCTTGGGAAAGATATGAACCCCCCCCTTATCCTTCCAGCAACGGTTTAAATTGTACCACTACTGTTTTACAAGGATGGCTTTGGCATTAAATAGCCTACAAAGCTTGATATGCCAGTAAACTAAGAAACCAGAACAAACCAAACGTTTCCCAGGTGTATTATTGCTATTTGAAATACAAACAGCCTCAGTCAGGATTAAAATAATCGATAACCATTACGCTAAGTGCACCTCAGCCACGTGGTTCCCTTGGTAACTGTCCATATTTAGGGAATGATTTTAGCTGTTTCTTAGTTATGTAAACGATAACGACAAACGGAAGATAAGATGAATTAGTTTAAAAAATAGTTCATTCCGTGAAATTTCCACGGAATAAATGCAGGATAATTTCATGAATTTAACCTATGAAAAACATTCTAAGATAAATTTTTGTAAATTTTCATTTTAAATTTTGGAGAATTTATAACAGTATTAATAAAAATAAATGAAATAAAATCCTTTTAAACAAAAAATAAAGAATTGAATCGCAAAACGGAAGATTCAGTTTTGCGAATAAGCCGTTTTTGGGGGTAAAATCATCATCAGCATCAAGCCGGGAATCCCTAGACTCTCTCTCTCTCTCTCTCCCCCCCTCTCTCTCTCTCTTTCCATCCGTCACTATTGTCCCTCGCTCCATGTAGGTCTTCTGGACTGCATCCGGTGTCCACACAAATATCGCTGGTTGGCTAGCACTAGTGTATCCATGCGTAAGAATCCATAAGAGATCGTTGCTTGAGTTCACCTTTCTATAGAAAAGCCCAGATAGTCTTGTTCATCTAATTTGGATGATTTATGAGATGAGAAGTAGGTGGCCGTACAGCTACACTTTTATGAGGTGCTACTTCCGGGATCTGTTCAAAAAAGCCTGTAGCATCCTTGTGTAGTTCCCATCAAGCCTTTTCTCAAAGTGTTTCGTTAAATTCGAGGTGGTACATCCATACAATAGTACCGACATGACAACAGCTTGGAAGAAATCTTGATTTATACTATCAAAGAGAGATTGTCATATGATCGACAACCTGTTAATAGCAATTCATGCTTTCCTTATGTATATGTTGATATTACTTTCAGTTGATGCCGATGAATGTGAACTGGTTTACTAATTTTAGAGGCATGCCACTTAAAGTGGAGATAGCATCATCTTGTTTAGTGAAATTTAGTAAACCTTTAAGGTAGTTAGTTTGATTTGCCATAAGGCTAACGTTGCCGGTTTGCAATAAGGTCAAGCCGAGAATAATAATAAAAACTATCAACAATCTTTAAAAAAAGAAAAGAAAAAACAAACGAATCATTTGAAAAAATAAGATTGAAAATAAATGATAAAACTAATATTTATTTTTCAAATATTTTTTCTTTGTTTATCAAGCAATTTTTAATGCAAAATATGCAAATTAGCCAAAGCAAATTGTTACCTTTTTGCTACAGAAAGAAGACACAGTGACTTAAATGTACATTTTCTTTTCTAAGTAGACGAATTATATTGTGAATTGAATTACCATGAGCAGAAAATCCGGTGAACACTTCCGCACAACATACAGAAACACTGGACAGATGTTTCGACTTTATTATCTCTCAGTAGATGTGTATACCGTGATGTACACCACTGGAGATCGAAACAGTGACCACAGATTGCAGACCCAAAACTCTACGACTGAGCCACCGGTCCATATCGAACGCAATTGACGCCAAATCAACTAGTCATGGTAATTCCGTGGTCAATAAACTTGAATGTGTCTTGCAAGTTACATCCGTACTCTTTACAGAGGACATGGTCACCTCCAGGGCCACGTCTTCTCAAGAGGATTGGAAATACGCATCCGCGTAATTATTATAACGTCAAGGGTAAGGAAATAGATGTACATTTTCTTTTTTAAGTAGAGGAATTATATTGTGAATTGAATTACCATGACCAGAAAATCCGGCGAACACTTACGCACGACATCCGGAAACACTGGACAGCTATTTCGACCTTATTAGGTCTCATCAGCAGTGATTTCTACGGCTGGATGAGACAGCTGTCCAGTGTTTCTGTATGTCGTGCGTAAGTGTTTGCCGGATTTTCTGGTCATGGTAATTCAATTCACGGTGACTTAAGTTGTGAAGTCTGTTTTTGTTAGTGTGGGCCTGTGCCCCGGCGTCGAGTCCGACAACATTAATAGTAATTTACAAAGCTCTTTGCTTCGATATGGCACAAGGCCGAATGAATGGGGCGCCCAATGAGACTCAAACTCACTCGTGTAGGTTTGCTAGTCTAGCTTGCTAATTGTTACACCACCAGAGGTGCCCATCCGACAACATTAATATGCTGTTGGCTTTGACGATAGCGAGCACTGCCAACAAAGGCTGACTTGAGGCCAAAAGGCCTCTGGCATCAGCTGGACCAGTCCAGCTTCGGGTGGGCTAGCTGCATTATTGACACCTTTGTTACCTTTGGCTAGCACTAGACCTTACAGTCCAGTTTAAGCTATAATCAGGCATTCGTGCCTGGACTGAGAATTAGGTTTAAGACCAGCTGGGCTGATCAGGCCCACATTGTACTTAGAGGGCCGATGACCAGCAAAGTCCAGCAGGGTTCGTGCCAAGGCTCGTGCCTGACCTTCTCCTCCCCCAATCCCCACTTTAATCTACCTTCGGGTCATTGACCTTGTGTCAAGTCCTATCTGTTGGGAGGCAGAGACAAATACAGCATCGGGAATAAAACCGACGGCATTAATTTGCTGTTGGTTTTGACCCCAGTGGCCATCGTCTAGAAAGGGCAGACTTGAGACCGAAAGCTCCCGGCTTCGGCCACCTTCGAGTAGGCGAGCTGCATCTTTGTCACCTTTGTATAGCACTGGACCTTGGTGTCCAGTTTAAGCTATAAGCAGGCATCCGTGCCTGGACCCGTGATTGGGTCCATGTGTAGCTAGGTTCCTCAGGCTCACATTGCACTTAGTGGGTAGATGACCAGCAAAATCTTGCAGGGTCCAAGCCTCAGCTCGTGCCTGGCCTTCCCCTCCCCTAATCCCCACTATAATCTGACCTTCGGGTCTTTGATCCTGTGTCAAGTCCTGTCTGGTGGCAGGCAGGGACAAATACAGCCCCGAGACTAAGGCCTATGGCACTAATTTGCTGTTGGCTTTGACCCCACCCGGGCTGTCTGGCATTCGTGTCCGACGGGGCATTGTCCCTTAAAGGCAGACTCGAGGGCGAAATGCCCTCGGCTTCGGTTGGGCCACCTTCTTTTGAGTGAGCTGCATTATTGACACCTTTGCTAACACTGGACCCTGTTGGTCAGGTTAAGCACCTCTGCCTGGACCCATGTTTGGGTCCATGTCCAGCTAGGCTCATCGGCTCACAGAGCTCTCAGTGGGCCGATGACCAGCATAGTCCAACTGGGCTCGAGCCTCGTCTCGTGCCCAACACTGTATTCTGTGGCAATAGAACAAATGAACTCCTGCAATGGAGACAACGATTATAACAAAGTGGACAAAGTGGTCAAAGTGGACAAAGTGGTCAAAGTGGACCAGGGATTAATGGTAATGAAGGTTTTGCCCATACTCTTCAGATATTCGGAATTCGAACCTCACCATCAGTTTTATTTGGGGTGCAGGAGTTTTATTTGGGGTGGAGGAGTTACCACTGCCCAGGGGGATGCAATGAGCGTTTCTATACCCTCCCAACAGAGAAATTTCATAACTGAATTGTCTCTCTAGCAGTTTATTAGCTTTATGACAGTTAAAAACCGTAACTTGCGGAAAATATAGAACCTTATTTGTATGCTTCCTTCTCAGAAAAAAGGTTGGTTGGGTTTTATGGCATTGTAGGTTATTTAATGCCAAATTCTATTCATACATATATCAGATATATATGATTTGTAAGCAAATTGTCTGTAGGTAACATTTTTAAACAAGCCAAAGTTCATTTATTTGCACACAGTTAAATATTTTCAAGTATTGTTTTTTAACACTAACAATTTAAGTCATTTGTTTGTACACAGTTAAATGGATATAAATATGATTTGTAAGACAACAGTTTGTAGGCAATTCTATCTCAAAGAAAGAGATAATTTGTTTGCACACAGTTAGGTGGTTTCAATTATTGCTATTAAACATGAATAATTCCATACAACATTACTCATTCTTATATACACAGTTAAATGGTTCCAAATATTGCTACATGACGCTAACAATTCAATTAAACATCAGTAATTTGTTTGCACACAGTTTAAATGTCAAATTATTTTATTTGACTCATAGATTGGATCCTAGTAGATACTACCACTCCGGGCCAGAGTGGACCTGGGAGCGATGGTTATAAAGAGGTACTCTATATTCCCTACAGTTCCAGGACTGGAGCCTCACCATCAGAATGTTTTGTGTCCAGGACACTTATTAGGGGTATCTTAACCCTCTGCAGAGATCCAGTTGGTGTATTCTACAGTACCAGTCGACTGGGCTATCCCAGAAAGAATGATCGTTCCATATCCTTATTACAGTAACAACCCTGGGGGTTCCTATTTCTGGTCTTCAGTCACAACTAAGTTTTATAAATTACTATTATAATAACCTTAAATCAGCGTAAAATTAGTCACTTAAACTTACAAAAGATTATGACACTGAACAATTACTTTATGTGACCCGGAACTTAATGTTTTCATATAATTTTATTTTAACTGATACGGATTTCGAGAGTATCCTCGTGGTGTAATGGTTAAAGCGATAGACTATGGAATCGTAGTAAGCGAGTTCGAACTCTAATCGTACTATTACATTCACTTTCGAATAAATACTCTGGGGAAAGATATAAACCCTCTTATCCTTCCACCTATGGGTCAAATAGTACCAATACCGTTCTTTTTGGAAGGGTGGCTTTGATATTAAATAACCTACAAGGTTAATACGCATTAAACAAAGAAACCGTACCGAACCTGATGCTCGTTTCATCATGTTCCCATGACGTCAAGTTAAACGTCTCCCTCACCTGTTAAGTTCATTCTCCGTAATCGGAATTATCCAGTGTTAGTATCTATTTACATACACAACAAATGTGAATGCTCCTCCTTATCCATGGGTGCGCCCCTCATCGTGGTGCAGTGCTTAGTAAGTTAATCTCGAATGTCATTACTAATGAGTTGGTTGGTTGGGTTTTATGGCATATCAACCTTTGTAGGTTATTTAACTCCAAATCCATTTTATTAATAATTAGTTCTATTTCAAACAATTCAGTTTAGCATGAGTACACAGTTTAATTGTCGAAAACATTTCTATTTCAAACTATTCAATTTATTCAAAGAGAGCTAAATCAGTTTAATATAAGCACATATTTTGTTTACACACTGTTAAATGTCAAAACAGTTGTTTGTAGAACAATTCAGTTTAGTGTAAGTACAGTTTCAATGTCAAAAACAGTTCCATTTCAAACAATTCGGTTTCGCATAAGCACGCAGTTTAATTGTAAGTACAGTTTAATTGTCAAAAACATTTCTATTCCAAGCTATTCAGTTTAGTCAAACAGTTCTATTTCAAACAATTCAGTTGAGCATAAGTATGCAGTTTAGTTCTATTTAACCTATAGATAGGGCCCCATCAGATGCTACCATTCCGGGCTAGAGTGACCTGGAAGCAATGGCAATGAAGGGGTATTCCCAAAAGCCCCAGCATCACTGGAACCTTACTATCAGATTGTTTAGTATCATATCTAGGACACACGTTTTTTTTGGGGGGGAATTCTTACCCCTCTGCGGAGAAGCAGTTGTATTCTACAGCCCAAGCCGACTGAGCAATACTAATGAGTAGTTTCGTCGATATTCACTAAATGTTCCATATGAAAGAACTCGCAATAAACTTGACCTTGTACCATAAACTGCACTCATGGGGATGTAGGTAAATATGCCATTTTGTGTTGGAATACTTCTCGTATAGCAGGGTTGCTGGGAAGATATATTTTGAATAGATCTGTTGTCTTCCCGTTGGAAAGTGGCACAAGATACTTAAGTTAACAACCCTAACTTCCGTGATGAAGTTTAAAATTCTCTTTTTGTATGTTATTTTCTCGGCCCTTTCGCTATTGGCAAGATATAACACGAAGTCAATTTTTAAGCGGAGAGGTATTTACAAAGCTTAGAAGTATGAGACCCACAGTGAGAATCGAACACATTAACAATGGTTTGGTTTGGTTTGGTTTGTTGGGTCTTATGGCATATCAACGTTTGTAGGTTATTTAACGCCAAATCCATTTTTATGTGAATAATCTGTTCTATTTAAAACAATTCAGTTCAGCATAAGTACACAGTTTAATTGTCAAAAACAATTCCATTTCAAACTATTCAAGCAGTTATATGTAACAATTCAGTTAAGTGTAAATACAGTTTTAATGTCGAAAAACAGTTCTATTTCAAATTATTCGGTTAAGCATAATCACGTAGTTTAAATGTAAGTTCGGTTTAATTGTCAAAAATATTTCTATTTCAAGCTATTCAGTTTACTCAAACAATTCATTTTAGCATAAATATGCTGTTGGTTCTATTTAACCCATAGATAGGATCCTGTCAGGTGCTACCACTCCGGGCCAGAGTAGACCTGGGAGCGATGGCAATGAAGGGATACTCTGCATTCCCCAAAGCTCCAGCATTGCTGAAACCTCACCATCAGATTGTTTAGTGTCATATCCAGGGCACTCGTTGGGGGGGGGTCTTACCCCTCTGCAGAGGTGCAGTCGGTGTATTCTATAGCTCCAGCCGACTGGGCAAACATTAACAATGGTCTCCTAATTTACCTTACTAACCATTGCATTATACAAAGTGTCCTTATTTATTTAGTTGTGGCCAAATGCCAGATAAATGGGACACCCAGTAAGACTCTAACTCACTATTAATGGTCTGGAAGTCTAGCTTGCTAACCCTAACACTACCCGAGGCACGTTTAAGCAAAGTTTAGATTTGGTTTGTTTTCTTTGCTAAATGACATATCAACCTTCGTGGGTTATTTAATACCAAAGCCATTACAGTAGCCAAAACCATTACTATAGCAACGGTGGATTAGAAGTTTCATGCCTTTCCCAAGGGTATTAGTCCGAAAGTGAACGTCATAGAGCGACTGGAGTTCGAACCCGCATACTAGGAGGTCGCACTCCAGCACTTTAGTCACTGCGAAGACTCCTTCGGCTTAGATTTGACACAAGTTTTCAAATATGGAGCTTCCAGGAAGGATACATCTCACTATTCAGTGGCAACAAATCTGCGTGACAAGCTTGTTAACCATTACTCCACGATTAGACGGCCAAATGTCCTCTCTTTTTCTTTTCGTCTTTGTTGTGGCAAAAAGGACAGATGTATAGGGAAAACAGTAAAAATCAAATTCTCTGACAATGCTTTGTTAATCCCTCTTTTGGTAAAGTTTCACATCCAAGCTTAACTGAGATGTGAAACTTGCTTGAAAGTATGGCGTACACAGCAAGAATCGAAATCACTACCATTGGTCTGACAATCTTGCTTGTTAACCATCACAGTACGTGAACTGCCCCCCTTTTTTACTCTGTCCTCTTTCTCCATGTAATATGAATATATATCTATCTCCTTCTCCAATACACAAACTACATACAACCACTCTCCAAAATCATTACCATTTTAAATAACAGAAGTCTAAGAAAAAATAGGTCAAAGAAAAGATTAATTTGTATTCTATTTTTCTCATCGAAAAAAGAACATTTTTTCCATTTGTCTACTATGCACCTTCAAAAATCGATTACCAGAACCACTGAAATTTTTACAAAGATTTTCGTGACTTCTTAGGTCACAGCTGCAACATGTAATAATTTTGTTTTTCTTGCAGTAGTTCATACTTTCTATACTTTCTTTACCGGGGAATCCTTGTAATGGCAAATGTGCTGGGCTGCTGTCTCGATGTAAGCGAGTTCGAATTCCACTCGATCTATTACGTTCATTTTTGGACTAATAACCTTGGGAAAGGTATAAATCCCTTTATCCCCTAGCTATGGGTCAAATAGTATCAGTACTGTCCTTCGACAAGGACGGTTTTGGCATAAAATAACCCATGAAAATTAATATGCCATTAAAAAGAAATCAAACCAAACTAAACCAAACCAAACCTTTCTTGATGTAACAATATCTTGTTAAATGATTCTCTTATATAAATTGTAACATAAAACGAAGGAGAAGGATTTTAAAATTCCATTTAAAAAGTTATTGCCAGTTCTCTATGCGGAAACTAAGGTGATTGTTAGAGAGAGAGAGAGAGAGAGAGAGAATTGATGAAATCCATACAATCGATACATCATGATAATGATAACTAAACCTAGTCTGTCACAAGGCCAGAAGTATGGAACATCCAGTGAGAGTTAAATTCATTGACAGTTCTCGGCTAGTTAAGCTAAATAACCATTATACTACACGATAAATTCCTCCTGACTTTGACTTGGACGTTTGGTAAAATAACTGCCACAGATTATCAGGATTATCTGGGAATCGCGTTTGCTTCTTCCGTCTGTTGGCGTGATCATCGGCATGGATGGAAATTCAGAAAAGGAACTTGACGAACCTCTTTTTTCTCGCGTTCGAGAAGTTTCATTACTTGTGTTTTCTTATTAACAAAATTCGTAGAAATTGTCTAATTTTAATTGAAATAACCTTGCTGCAAAAATATTACAACATTCAGCTTGTATCTCCACTTCCCTCGGCACCTCAGAACGCAAACTACCATCCAACTCCCAAATCCTACCTCCTGACTGCCTCTCTCTCTGACTTTTTCTCTCTCTGACTGTCCAAGTATATCTCTTCACACACACACACACATATATATATATATATATATAAAGGCTTTCTTTAACCTGCCCTCATCATGTTTACATTTACTCTTTTTCGAGCTCAGACAGCTAATATAAAGACGAACCTAATGCCCTTATGTGAGAAAATTAACATATTCCTATTGGTTTTGAAAATTTTTCTCATGTGAGAAAAGAGGAAAAGGCGCTCAAAGTGTCATGCCCTATATTGCTATATCTCTTGTTTGAAATCTTCTTTAGTCAAAGCTTTAAAAAATCAATCAACTTCAATGATCTTGAATACGAGTAAATATATATAAGTTAGAGTCAGGTAATTGAGAACAAATTATAATATAAAGAAAACCAAAGATATTCATGAAAAAAATCAGAATATATTTTTGGTTTGGTTTCTTTGTTCAATGACATATCAACCCTCGTGGAGTATTTAATGCCAAAGCCATCTTTGTAGAAGGAGAGTGCAAGTAGTAAGTAAAGTAATTAAATTTGGCGACCGTAGTCGAGGGCAGCCCGAAGGATCCCTTTTCACGAGCTACCACACCGAGTGTTTCTCCTTTCTCTGGTTTGCTTCCCTATACCCTTGATCCGTATCTTATAATGCTAAGTGTTAAGCCAGAAGGCATCAAATACCATTTTTTGAGTCTTTGGTATAACTCGACCTGGGATTGAACCCCTGATCTCCGGAGCTATAGGTGAACATTCTACCCACAAGGACAATGGGCCGGTATTTACCAATATAATATGATTATTAATGTCAAATCCATTTTTGTAGGAGGAGGAAAGAAGTGACACTCTTCAACCCATAGCTGGGAGAATAAATGAGTTCATGCCTTTCCCAAGGGTATTAATTCGCAAGTGAATATGATAGCGCGACTGGAGTTCGAACTCGCTTACTAGGATTTCTCAGTTCAGCGCTTTAGCCACTATACAACGAATACTTCATCCAGTATATTTTTAAAAATCTATATAAACATGTTTAGAAAAACGAAGGTATATTAAAAAAACCGCTCTAAGGATTTCTTCGAAAGAGACTACACTCTATTGGTAGGGCTTAAAACATGCTGAATGTGTCCCCTGCAGAGAGGTACCCCACCAAAAAAAGTCTTTATCTGATGATAAAGCTCCAGTTCTAGATATATGGAAAATGAGAAATCTTCTCTTTCATGCCGTAATCTCAGGTTCACTCTGACCCGGAATGGTAACACCTGTTTGGATCCCATCAATTGGTCAAATATATTTGTTTAAAAATTATTCGTATTGAATAGGGTCGTGTGCAAAAAATAAATAAATGAGTAAAATAAGATGAATTACTTTTAAGAAACAACTACACGAAGATCATACTTTTAAGTATTGGTCTCCAGTTGTTGGGTCGCGCTTCGGCCGGACGTGTTTGATCTTGGCACGGATCTGGCCGGGTGTGCCTCGGCACTGGTTATTTCCTTCGGCCTCAGGGGGCCATCCCCCCAGGCTTTACCCCATTCGGGGGTTGGGTTAATTGCCCGGCGCCCGAGGCGCCCCTAATAAGGGGAATGCCGACGGGGCCGTGTGGGCTTTTGCCCTGCGACCGGACCCGCCTTAAAAAGGCCTTGTGCCATATTCGTCCGGTGGTGGGACGGATGATAAATAACAAGAAACAACTACACAAAAATTGTAGAAATTAACGTATGAGATTCCTTAACTGTTAGACATAAAATAACTTTAGACGGGTCAGTAAGCTGTTAAAATCAATCAATCAATCAATTGAAAGAGACTAAATGCCCGGAACAGGTGATTGTTGTTCATACTACGTCAACGTTGGTGGTTTAGAACGATCTTTTTTGTTGTTGTTAAGCCGATAGTTGTCTGCCTCTCATGCCTTTTGACTTCCTATATCAGCTGATATTTTGATTCTTTCAATATGACAGGAAGAGAAACGGGTATGTTAAAATTTGGCGTATGCTGTGAAACATTGTATTAGTCTCCCTTCCGTTTATTATTCCGTTAAAAGTGCCAAGTTCACCCTATGTAAGACTGGCTGTTCGAGAGAAAGTTTGAAACATTTTGATTCCCCAAGATCAAAATGCCGTTAAAATATCACCCCTGTCAAAAAATTAAGCTGTTTTCTCGGTGGAGCTTAAGACTGTATCCGTGGAGAAGAGCAAGATTCTCCCTTAAATATATAACTGTTGTGTAAAGAAAAAGGAAAGAAAAATTCACAATTCCAACCCTGAA
>OY757946.1:20871065-21006186 GCA_963585895.1 Sepioteuthis lessoniana
CTGCTGGGTTACAGTTATATACATGCACATAAATCTAATGATAATTTTATCAATATATATACAAGAAAAATATTCATACAATATTAGAATTATTATTTTTTAATACTAAATTATAAAAAAGCAAAAATGCAATGATAGTAAAAATTAATAGACAAAATGAGTGAGATTTCAAAAAGGTTTCCTTACTTGCTCTGACGTGTACGATAAATCCTGAAATGAAAAAACAGAGGAAGATCATTCCGAGATGTAAATTCATGTTGTGTCCGGAAAGGAGTTGGTATTGTCCAGTATTGTGTGGAAGAGACTCAAATGTTCAACTGTATGGAGAGTAAAGGGTTTTCTTATTGACTTCCCCACTCCCTTTATGAGAACTTTGTTGTTACTGTTGTTGCTTATTTCCTTAATTGCCTTCTCACCATGCTTTCTTCCTTTTTTCTTTTACCTGTATATACGCGATTTCTCTCTCTCTCTCTCTCTCTCTCTCTCTCTCTCTCTCTCTCTCTCCCTCTCTCTCTCTCTCTCTTACTCACTCCTGCTTGTCACCTGTGTCACCTGTACAAGCGTAATTCTTTGTGTGTCTGTTTTAGACTTCGTTTCTTTCTTTCTTTCTTTCTTTCTTTCTTTCTTTCTTTTGTGCGTGCGCGCGTGCATGCGTGCGTGCGTGCGTGTATATATGTGTGTGTGTGTGTATGCGCGCGCGTGTGTGTGTGTGCGCGCTCGCACGCACTTACATGTAAAAATCTTTCACTTTGCTTTTATTAGTTTATTAATTACACGTATGTGTGTTTATGCATGTATATACTTAACGAATTTTCTTTCTTTCTTTCTTTGTTTTGTACGTGTATGTATGTATGTATGTGTGTGTGTGTGTGTGTGCGTATTTTACGCCTTTGTTTTTTTAATTGAGTGATAAAGAGAAACAAGGGCTTTCATTTGTGTATGTGACTGTATGTATATGTGTGTGTGTGTTTGTTAACTGTCATTTTTTTCTCTCTCTTTTGTTTGAGTATACGCCTGAGAGAGAGAGAGAGAGAGAGAGAGATGAGAGAGAGAGAGAGGAGAGAAAAGGGTGTTCATTTGTATGTGTGTTTAACGTTTTTTTTTTTTAGGTAATAGCGAGAAAGAAATACAGAGAAGAAGAAAAAAAGAAAAAAACATTTGTTCACGCTTGCGCACGCGCATATGTTTCAACGCCTTTTTATACGTTTTTGTTGTTGTTATTTTTTGTTTTAGTGTATGTTCGAGTGGGTCATCGTGTTTTTGGGTACGAGTTTAGAATCTTTCTTTCTTTCTTTCTTTCTTTCTGTACCTTAATGTGTGTGTGTGTGTGTGTGTGAGGGAGAGAGAGATACAGAGACAGAGAGACAGAACGACAGAGCTTGCGCATGTATAGAATAGTACGCGTCTTTCTTGTTTGTTTGTATGCGAGTGAATGAGAGAGAATGCGAGTGAATGAGAGAGACAGACAGACAGTGACTGTATATGTGAGTGTGTGTGTGTGATAGAGAGAAGAAGAAGAAGAAGAAGAGAGAGAGAGAGAGAGAGAGAGTAACTCGTTTTTTTCAGTTTCTTTGTGTATGATATTGTTCCTCTGGTCGTTGTTATTAGGTTAGCTTAGTCTGGTACAAGGTTAAAAGTGTGTGGCATCCAGTAAGATCGAACTCACTAAAGTAGTAATAGTCTGCCACATTAGCTTATTAACCCTTACGATAAGACGTGACGCGCCTTTATTTTTATTAGGAAGTAGCTCCCTCTATTATATGCAGGTGCGTGTGTTTGGTCAAATATGTATTTCTTTTTCGTTCCCGCCAAGAAAGCTGAATGGTAAGCAATGGGAGGGAGAGGATTAAATAAATAGAATGCTTGCTTTGAAAATCAGCATATGAAATTAGGGCATTTACCTCGGCTTGAACCCTGACTACTGCGTCCTGTGCGAAATATGTTATTATTTTAATTGTGATGCATCTTTGGTTTTGGCTTGTATCGTTAGTTTTTTGCGTTTTTATTAAGAAGTTCATAAACGGATAATCGCATGTGAATCCCCGACTTATTTATTTCGCTCGTTTACGTTTATTTCTGCTTTTTTCACCCATTACCTATTACTAAATGAGGCATTATCAACCATTATTAATTTTTTATTAGTCTTTCTTTCTTTCTTTCTTTCTTTCTTTCTTTTATAACAACCTTTCTTTCTTTCTTTCTTTTATAACAACCTTCCTTCCTTCCTTCCTTTCTTTCTTTCTTTCTTTCTTTTATAACAACCTTTCTTTCTTTCTTTTATAACAACCTTCCTTTCTTTCTTTCTTTCTTTCTTTCTTTCTTTCTTTCTTTCTTCTATAACAACCTTCCTTCCTTTCTTTCTTTCTTTATTCTTTCTTTCTTTTATAACAACCTTTCTTTCTTTCTTTCTTTCTTTCCATTCGTTTGCACTTTATGTATTTAATAATCATTTTGTTTTCCTTTCATCTTTCTTTCTTTTATTCTTTTTGAATGACTCAACATGTATTTCTTTTCCTTTATGTCAGTGAAGTGGAGGGAATTATGAAAGAAAATCTGAATAAGAATAAAATAGCTGACAAAAATTTCATGCATTTTTCAATGTACTTTTTATCAGTTTTAAAAACAGAAATCTTTTGAATAGCGTCAATCTCCAAGTGTATATTACAACTTCTGTCTCATAATAATTGTTGCATTTCGTGTATGTAATTTATATGCAACAATCATGGGACCTTGGTATTTATAATTCTTGACTACTATTTCTTTCATTTTGATTTCCCTAGCTTTTTATCTCAGCCATCCACAGTTCTATGGCCATTAATAGTATTATTATCAATAGCAATATTATTTTGAATTTCGTTTCAAGACTCGGCAACCCTTCTTGTCTGAACTTTGTTAGACAAAGTTTATTGTAATTCATATTTTATTTAAAGGACTATTTTTTTATTCGATGTTATTTGTTGATATTTCTGCCTTTTTCGGTGTATTTGCTGTAAATTTGTCCGTGCCAACTGTTCATTATGGACCTCTAAACAATTATTAAACATTTTTCCCATTTCATATTAGTTGCGTCATTTTTGCTTCTTTCTCTGGTTGGAGATTAGCCATGCCAGTCCATGTTATGGATTAGTGAAGTATCTTATTCGTTTATTTATATAAGGGTTTCTCAGTCGCTTTTCTTTTTCAATTTTGGGTTTGCTGATAAGAGCAGCTAAAAATTCGTAGCATTAACGGGCAAACAAAGCGACTGAATAAAGTTGTACTTATTATACATTCGGTTGATGTTATCAGTTAAATCAGTATTAAAAGAAACACTGTATGGGAACCTCTAATAAAGCTAAAACTAACAAATTAATAACAATTAAAGACACAACAAGTAAAAATAAAAAGACAAAAAGATAAATGAATAAAAAGGCTACTCTATAACGGAGGAAAAAATCTTCCCATTTGAATGGCATTTCATCCTTCTCTTCCTCTTCTTCCAGTTAGTATACTTTGGTAGTCATATCTCATCTTTTGAAAGCGATGTCAATATACGCATCGGTAAAGCATGAACTGCTATTGTTAGATTAACGGCCATATGAAAATCCAATCTCTCGAATGAAATAAAAATGAAACTCTACCAAGACAAAGTTTCTGTTAGTATAATTATATGGGTACACCATTTGGAAACGAACGAAACGCATACAGAAAAGGCTTATTGGGATCTACACCGAGATTCTGAATGCAGTTTTATGTATGGAATTTTAGAATGAACGCATAACATAATTTCGGAATATCATTCTCTTGGTTGACAATTAATATTAATGGCATTAGCATTTGATTACTGGATTCTTAAAAGAAAAATAAAGATACTCGAAGAAGACCAAGGAGTATAGCAGCCGAATCGTTAAGATTAAAACAATAAGGGGGAGAATAAAAAAGTAAAAGATAAAAAAATTCTCATCTTAGAAATGTAGAGGGATACTCGCAATAGGCGGTCCACACCAACGATACCACAGAAAAAAGCCAGAGAACACACGTCCGTCCAATACAAAATTATATCATCAATCATTTTGAACACGTATAGTCACACTCCACTCTATGTCAATTGGTTCCAAAAGCCGTGACGTAATCCGGTTTTAGATATAAACCGGACATAATGTCTTAAAAAATCTTAAAATGAGATTCCCACAATGTGATGTAAAAACCAAGTCTGTTAGCATCGTAAGTTATATCTGGGGTATTTGAGGCTTGTAGTAATAGCACTCTGTCCATGCCTAACCCCAGAGTCATCATCTGATAAAGGCTTTGTAGGAGGCTCAGCTGTTATCTTTTGAAGCACACACACACACAAATATATATATATATATATATATATATTTTATGAAAAACAACAAAACCGGTCACATAGGATTATAAATTTATTTCCATCCTGTTATGCATTTTTGAAATTTCCAAAAACACGAAAAAAAATTAACAGGACTTCTTCAGATCTTTTTGATAAGGAAACTAGAATAGACACAGAAAAGTGGGAGGGGATAGAAGAGGGGTGAAGAGTTATCTCCTCATTAAGCCCACTTCCGTTTTAAATTTTATTTTTAAAAATTTATTGCTCTGTATTATTGTTACATTGAGCTCTTTACCAGGAAAATTTGAATATTCACTCATGAATAATTTCTTGTCCTGATGGAATTACTCCCAACTCCGGTTTAACTGGACCAAAGAATACCTATATATATATATATATATATAAACCTATAAAGTTCACTGAAAAAGTTCTAAGACACAACGCAGAGGAGTCTGAGAAACAAGACAGTTTTTCACTATTTTTTCAATATAGCCTCTCTTCAATATATTTGTTACTATGAAGATCAAGCGTTACAATTCCATCACAGAAAGAATGTTACATCCCAGTCCTTTAAAAATGACTCAATAGCACATATGACTTCATCATTGTTTCCATAATGATGAACATACAGGTGTCATCCTGGTCCTCCAAAGACTACTTCAAACCACATATGACCTCATAATTGTTTCCATTGTGATGAACATACAGTTGGGATTTGAGTTTAGGAAAGAAGAAGAAATCACATGGAACTTGAGTCTAGTGAGAAAGGAGGATGGGTTGGCAATTGAAAACTGCAGTTGGCTCCTTTAGTTACTGCAGCCAAAGCAGTGTGAATGGCGTGTTATCTTGGGGCAAGTGTACACCAGCCCTCATCTACCCTTTATATTTTGACTTGATAGCTTCCTTCAGCTGTTTTATTTCTGATGGTTAATACTGCCCAGTAATAGGTTTTCACTTTTCAAGGTAGTCTATGATAATTACACCTCCAGAATCCTAAAAACAAACCATGACTTTGCCAACAGACACTGCCTGTTTGAACTTCTTTGGGAATGGAAAACCAGAGCGTTTTTACCGTTAGCTTTGAATCTTTGATTCAAGTTCCAAGTGATGAACCAAGGTTTCATCTTGAGTTACTAATCTGTGATGGTGATAATTCTTCAGGTTAGCGAATCAGAACTGTCCAGGAAATGTCAATCCTTTTTAATCTGTGCTCAGGCATCAGCATTCTTGGGAAACATTTGCCGATAGTTTGTTCATCCCCATAATCTCAATTAAAACAATGTAGGTCGAACCAGTACCGATGCCTATGGGATTAGCTATGTAATTTACTGTTAAAATAGTATTGACCAAACCATTACTAAAGCCTATGGGCTATGTGATTGACAGTAAGACATCTGTCATCTACAACAATACGGTGAATAGTATCAACTTGTTCTCATCTATTTAGGTTTTTTAGACAACCTGGTTGAGAGTCATGGTCTTTACTTTCCGCTTGAATTCTGTACTCTTCTCCACAGTTCCATATGAAGAGGAGTCTGTACCATATCCTCAGGGATTTCTTTGAGTACCATACTTTTCTTTTCCAGATACTTCATGACTGCTTGAGCCTCAACTTTTTTAGATTTGTCTCATATATCTCATTTTTGTATAGACCTCACGTTCACAAAAAATGAAGACAGATATCTGAATTATTTTTCCTAGTTTTATAAAAAGCGGTAATGTATTGTCACAACAAAAAATAATTTCCTATAAATCGTCTTTCTCAGTAAGGCTTAAAACTATTTAAACGACCCTCGTTAAAAGTTGAAATAGAAAATTTTTCTAAATCATTACTTAGATTTTCATGTAGTATAGGTCACGATCATCTGACGAAGAATAACGAAAAATACTCTCTCTCTCTCTGTCACACACACACACACACACACACACACACACACACACACACACACACACACACACACACACACACACACACACACACACCTGCTGAAAGCATAACCAATCAAATTGGTAAAAAATATTAATTGTTCCATTTGCCAAATGACGCAGTTTATATTTATTCAAGTGTACTCACTTTGAAATTAGTTCTGATTTTTTATTTCGCAATCGGTAAATGTCTAGAAAATTTCAATTCTCTATTTGTTACTAGTTTCACTCTTTCATATGCTGAGGATTTTTTAAAATTCACCCTTCAATGTCAGATAACATATCATCCTTTACTTTTCAAAGAAAACTGGATAGTGATTTAACTTTTATTTTCATATTTTCTGTTTGCGAAACTTAATCTTTGGTTATATAACCATTTTTTCCTTGAAGTTCTGTGGTTCCTACGGTTTTTTTAATCTTCTTTTTTTTTTTAATTTTGTCTATGACCTGATCTATTATACCACTTACAAGACAACTGCTACCCAAGCGGGTCTCTCTGTTAGTTTCTACAATTATAACCAGGCTCTTTGATGATGGTTTGTACCTTCAAAACTTTAATACTATTGTTATTAATTCTGTGTATGTTTTTGTTGCAATTTCTGCTAATCTTGGGGGAGTCCTCGTGACGTAGGGACTAAAGTGCTGAACTGCCACAAAGCAGTAAGCGAGTTCGAACTCCAGTCACAGAATTACATTCTTTTTTAGACTCATACAATTGGGAAAAAATATGAACCACCTTATTCTCCAGTTATGAGTTAAATAATACCGATACTTTTCTTCTACTGTCTTTGACGAAGGTGGATATGCCATTAAACAAAGAAAACAAATGGCTACTCTCCAAAGTACCAGATTTAGCAAAATTCTTGTTGACAAGCTCGAGGGATAACGTCCTGACATTAACTTTCACACATTGTGAGAGGATAAGGATGACTTAATTATATAATATTTCTACTTCCGGTTTGTTTTGTATTAGCGTCGCCATTATTATATATATATATATATATATACTATCGTTTGACTGAATATCCACTGCGTTTTATGTTTTCTTTGTAATGATTTTTAACTTTGTGAAAAATCGTGGTGTAGCAAGAATTTGTTAACAGGCAACTATCAATCACTTTGTGGTGAGTTTAATTATTTTTGTGGAATGGGAGATGAGCTGGTATATAACAATATTATTGGCCTTTTGATAGGATTTGTAAATTCAGTCTGCCAAGTTCAACGTCACATCTAAAACTTTCACCTCTTTCAAGTTAGACGACGCCGTTTATTTGTCGCTGCCTCCCACCAGACACGACTTGACACAAGGTCAAAAGCCCGAAGGCCGATTAAAGTGGGGATAAAGGGAAGGGGAGGTCGGGAACGAGCCGAGACTCGAACCCTGCTGGTCAATGCTGCTCATCGGCTCACTTAGTGCAATGTGAGCCTGATGAGGCAAGCAGTTTCACGAACCCAAATGTGGGTCCGGGCACGTATGCCAGTTTAGGGCTTAAACTAGACGCATGGTCTAGTGCCGTACAAGGGGGACAAAGGAGACAAAAAATGCAGCTCGCCCACCCGAAGGTAGCCTAGTCGAAACTAGGTGCCTAATTAAAGGCCCCAAGTCTGCCATTGTTCCTTTTCCAGGGCCACGCTCCGGACCGAAGTCCAGAACAGGCCCCGGGGCGTTCGCCGGGAGCGCGCCCTCAAGTTAGACGACGCCGAAATACCCAAGTCACAATTCTTGAAAAACTTGATTAAATCTTTGCTAGGCTCATCCATTTATCTACTGGTATCATTTTTGAATATAAGAAAACCATCATGGTATAGGCCAATATTAAAACCATCATGATATAGGCCAATATTAAAACCATCATGATATAAGCCAATATTAAAACCATCATGATATAGGCCAATATTAAAACCATCATGATATAGGCCAATATTAAAAAAAAATGTGAACCCTTTGCGATAACGAAAAGATCTCGACAATTTCACAAATCTTAGTCTTTCAAACCATCCCATATCTAAGATTTTATAAACAATCTTGTAAAAGTGGATTAAAATACATATAAAGATTCTCCTTTCATAGATTATTGATTTACTAGTACGAACAAAAACATTTTTATTCCTTTCTTTTACCCGCCTCTCTCTTTTTCTATGTGTTCGGTTTCTTTTTCTCTCTATCCTTTCTTCCTTTCCTCCTTCGTTTGATCGTTCCTTCCATTAGAGTTGACAATAAAGTTTTGGCAATTTTCTATCATCACTTTCATTCCAAACCACCAATGCGGGAGTTTTCAGTCAAAACTTGGTTCGCTAAATCTTGTCCTACTTTCTTGATATCTCTTATTCTCGACGTGAGTTCAACTCAAGCAACTTCTTCCTACGAACAACTAAAATGTCGAACAAATTCCTCTTTATTCTTATTCTTCGCTTCCTCTTTTTCTTTTTCTTTCTTTCATTATTTCATTTATTTTGGTCCGCACTGTGTCTTTGTAAGAAATATGGACTTTTGCCTGTGTCTGAGTATTTCTTTTGTTACCCTTTTATAATAAAGAATTATTTAGCCAAATCTTTGGTTTTGTCTAAGTTTTTCTCCCAGGTGGCCATGTAAAAACTATCGTATATTAAACTGAATAAAAACAATTTCTTTACTCAATGTGCAATGGAGTGGCCAATTGCCCAGTACCCTTAGCGAACCTGTTAACCATCTATGCAACCCGGCAGCAAAAGGTCATCTGCGAGAACTTTTGTGCTAAGAGCGAGAAACGGTCTCAAGAGAGTTGAGAATTAAAAAAAAGTCAGATAGTAACCGACAGAGAACAAGTAAGGAACTTAAATTTTGGAGCTTGCGAAAACGCCCATTTGAGACGGGCTGCAATTTATGGACCAATAGGATCCTTTCTTCAGCAATTAAAAAAAATACCACTTCATATCTTCCAGATTTTAGATCGGTTCGGAGAGAGGTCGAAATTAATAAAATAAGTGATATTTTTTCCTTAGAACACGTGTCCAACTTTTTTACTTTTCAATGAATTCGTTCTCATCTCTTCATCTCACTAGTATCTTCGACAACTTTTGCTTAGACCCAGCAATACAACAAATGCTCTCGAACCAGCTGATGGTAATCCCTGTTGTTTTTCTTTTAACTTATAAATATAGTCCCATCTGTAGATTTCCTTACCATACCGTTTTGATTTTTGGAAAGATCGACTAACGTCTGGAGTTACGTTGTGGGGGGTCCCGAATGTTGTTCCGTGTGACAGAAAGAAAACAGCCAACACATATATAAAAAAAAAAACTTACAAATATTTATTTCAGAGTTACATTTCAATAAGTCAGTCTCACAAACTTGGTGCGTTGATTTTATTCGATGGAAATCATTTTTTCATTTAAAAGACATAGGCCAACTCATGTGGGGGCGGGGGCAGTTTCGCTCCATTCTTATATTTGTTGACCATTTTTCTTTGCGTCTCGAGCTCATTTCTGAACTTTTTGAATTCAAAACTTTCAAAACTTCACGTGACCGACTCCAGCCAATGAAAGAAGCCGGTAGAGATGTTTTTCTTTTCCAGGGTTGTTCCAGTCGAGATTGAGCGTTGATCTGCCACCTGTCAATCACATATCCACAATTACGTTGTACTGTCCGGGGATATTAGTGGGAGTCATTACATAACACTTGTATTAAAATTTTCTCTAGAAATTTGTCTTATGCTCCTTGAGGATGATAAAGGAAACCATTCGAGAAAAAGAAAAACTCTGAATTCAAACCAGCTTAACTCAGCTTAAACTTAACCTTATGCATAGTAGAGGGGTTGGGTAAATACATTGCTTCTTTGATTTGTTCTTACTATATAAGTATTATAATAATGACTAATCAAAATGGTTTGGTGTAGTGTTTCATCGCACAATCCAAAAGGGACCACATTATATGAAAAGTGCCAGGGTTTGCGTTTGTTCTGCTTCGGTTAAAGTGGTAAATAGGTATTTATTAGGTGGTTATTTGAACGGTAACAGTTATTTGTACTAGTTTGATCTTTTAACTCGTGTCATTATTTTGTAATAAATAAACTTCAAAAGTAAAAAAAAAAAAAAAGACCAAAAGGTGTGTATTGAGAGATGTTCGCATCTAAAAATGGCGCCTGTTGTTTGGGTTTTAAAAAGGTAGTTTTCCATATTGTTGACATGATAATTTTACTTTCGCGGTGATATCGCTGGCCTCAAAACTTATTGAATTTTCTTCGCATTTAAATGCCTTTTTCTAATTAATATTAATCAGTTCTGTAACATAATGGCCGAGGGATTTCGTTTTATATATCTTGCCTTTGGGTTTAGTTAGGCTGAGAACCTTTTGGCTTAGTGCATGGGTTAGTTGGGTGCAAACTTGAGCACAAGTGTTGACACGCGCGCGGGGAGGATGTGTCGTTCACAGATGTCAAAATAAAAAACCCAGATAGAAGGGTTAACCAGTGGATGTGAATGACGTTATGCACCGGAAGCGCGCGCGGAGGATTTGGGGGATTTTGAAAAAGTCAGTTAGTTGAGTCCTGCCTCGGAAGAAGACAGTTGACTTTCGCTTGCTCGCTGAGGCCTTGTGGTGGGTGCCACACATGTCGGGGGGGGGCAGATGGAAAAGCCAGCATAGAAAGAGTGTGCCTCTCTCCTTATGTCGAAAAACCTTTAAACTCAAAGGTAATAAAAAGTTTCGTACCTGAACTAAGAAGTCGTCAAGTGTTTTTCGTGTTTCGGGATTCCTATGTTCTATGTATATATGCTATGAACATTCTATGTACGTTTCACATATCCGTATCTGGCTATGGTACAGTTCGTTATAAATGTGGGCACAATTCTAAAATATTTCCATGATTTATAGAAGGACTGAAAGTAAGTGAGGAGTCTAAAGATCAAAGCGGTACTTACTGACATTAAACTGAAAGAAGTTAATGGTGTTAATGGTGTTGAAAAATAATCATGGGGGAATTTGTTCGACATTTTAGTTGTTCGTAGGAAGAAGTTGCTTGAGTTGAACTCACGTCGAGAATAAGAGATATCAAGAAAGTAGGACAAGATTTAGCGAACCAAGTTTTGGCTGGAAACTCCTGCATTGGTGGTTTGGAAATTGAACCACTCCCCCATAGAAGTGATGATAGAAAATTGCGAAATTAACGACTTTACGTCGATGAGAACGGGATTAAAGTTGTTTTCCCCGAATTCGATCCTGTTTTATATCAGATATTGATATTACATTATGAGAGGAACCTGCTCAAATATGCAAGTAGAAATTTATTTTGGGGCGAATCTGTTATTTTTAGAGGTACGACAGAGATTAACATGTCAAGGACGATAGAAAAAGCCTCTCATTCTGGCTGCAACCACCGCAACAGATGTTATATATTTGTCCTACTTCAAGTTAGCTATGAATCTAAGGCCTATAAATCTGTCAAGACAAAGAGAATCCTTTAGTGTTATCCATTGTAAAGAGGAAAATTGGGCAAAAAATTGGGTAATGAATTGATAGAAAATTGGTTTCCGTTGTAAAAACTATAATGGATAAATTTTTATCGCTTAGAATATTTGGGCTATTGTCTTCATCGTTATACTCACAACGTGTCGGCCGATATGTCCTTCAGTTGTTTCATATCGAACTCGTAAACCCACACAAAACTTCGAATCGAACCCTTTATTTAATCCACAGAGTAGATTGTTCTAATTCCGTTAGCTATGCCCGGGGAAAAAGTGTTAAGCTATAGTAACCTATGAGATATCAATCACGACTGTTATGTATGATTTCTTACCTTAGCTGATATTGCAATTTTGTTATCGAGCTTTTTATGATTAATGATTTCTAAATCTTATTCATCTCTATGCTAGGTCAACTAAACAGTTCTCTTCCGAGTCAAGCCCCTAACAGAATTCATGACCAAGAATTGCGTATATTCCATCCTACGTAGTTGTGGTAAAGTATCATCATCATCATCATGTCGCGCCGCCAGCACGGATATCCTCTCTCGCCACTTCTCCCTATCATTCATCGCCTCCGGCAGGTCTTCAGGGTTACATCCTGTGTCCTCACATAGTTGCTGTATGTAGGTTCGTGTTGGTCGTCCTGCTTTTGCACATCCATATGTAGGGGTCCACAGGAGTACATCGCTTATGAGCTCATCCTTGCTTCTCCAGCAGTGTCCCGCGTGTCTGGTTCGTCTAACTTGGATAGTTTTCGTGATGGAGGGAAAGTGTCCGTATAGTTGGTGTCTCGTGGGGTGTTGTCGCCAGGACTTGTTCAATACTGCTCTCAACATTCTTGTGTAATTTCCATCTAGTTTCCTCTCCAGCCGCTTAGTTAGCGTCCATGTGGTGCATCCATATAGCAGTATCGACACAACCGCTGCCTGGATGAAACTGCGTTTCATTTTATCGGTTAGGTCCGACTTCCATATGATCGAGAGCCTATCGATAGCTGGTTAAGTATACAAAAGGGAAACACTAAAAGTAAGATAAAAGGAATATTGTAAAGTAGTATGTCGAGGTGAGGTCGAAAAGTCGAGTATGGCAGACCGTAATTGGAAAGAAAAGGGAAACCGTCTGTCTTTATTGGATGAAGTTAAAATAAAAGATAGGGAAGAACATTGTAGAATAAGACGTCTTAAAAATGCAGTATATATCTTAGGCTACAGTGACCTGTTGAGCTGACCAATTTGAGAGATGAATACGATTTGAGAACCATTAATCAAAAAAGCTTGATAAAAAAATTGCGACTAGTATCTCATTGGTTGAGGGAGACATTAAGTTTATAAGTCCTCAAAAAATCATCAAGACTCATGGCGCAACGGATATAGGCGCTGGTGGAAAAGTGATTCTGAGTGAAATCGGTGGGAGGTTCAATCCCGACTTACAAGTAAATAACAAAGAATGCTTACAATAACTTAACACTTGTACCCGAGTATCGTTAATGGAATTAGAACAATCTTCCCCATGGATTAAATAAATGGTTCAGTTCAAAGTTCTGTGTGGGCTCCTGAGTTCGACATAAAACACTTGAAGAAGCCCGATCGACGCATCGGCCGAAACGTTATGAGTATTACAATGAAGATGAAGAAAGCAGTACTAATATTCAGACTGATAAAAATTATCTAGCTGCGTGTTAAAAATTTAGACAAATACAATGGATAAAATGTAAAATTCATTTTTGATTTGTACTTCGTTCATCTTGATTTCAATTGCTTTTCATTTCCTCAAATCGGATCGTCATTATGCAACCGTTAGTGATGATTTCGTTTCTTTGCTTAATGGCATATAAACCTTCGTGGGTTATTTAGTGCCAAAGCTATCTTCGTAAAGGAGAAATGATACTATTTAACTAACAGCTGGGGGATAAGGAGGTTGATAAAATTCGCAAGTTTCTTAATGAAGAAAATGAATGTAATGACGCGACTGGAGTTCGAACTTATTTCCTTCGAGACCGCAGCCCCACACTTTAGCCAATACGCCACAGGGACTCCTTCACCCGTCATTAGTAATATCATCTTGAAATTTTTAGCTATTAATTTGAATTTTAAACCTTTTTTATATTTCGTTTATCTTAATTTTAATTGCTTTTAATTACAAGTATCTCAGCATTTGATGAAGTATTGTCAGTTATTATAAATATTTTTACTTGCATTTCTTTCATCTTTCAGTTGTATTCCTTCATCCTTCAGAAGCTTTTTCATCTATCTACAACCAGCCGTCAAATTGTAAACTTATCTTTATTCCTATATAAAACATTTTTAACTATTATAACCTAAGGACAACTAGGTTGAAAGGGGCTCCATTCTTCCCAGATTAGTTCAATACAATTTCTAAATACACAATTTTTTTTAGGCTGGATGTATCTCATGGTTGTTTCTCGGGATCTGAGTGGGCAAACGATGATCTAAGTTTGTTGAGGAGAAAAAGACCCAAACGAATTACATCACAATATGCGAGAAAGATATTTCTTTTGTCTTATTTTCAGTTGCTATTTATTGTAATGTAAGGGCATGGGATTCGTCATTAAATTGACTGTCTGCGAAGTCACTCAGTGCAGGATCTGCTTGACATTAAGCCTTGTAAACGTGGGTGTACCTTAGATGATGAGTGACACGTCACACAATGTCATTATATATTTTTGAATAGATACAGTTTGACAAAGAAAGCGAATCAGTCAGATGGACGCATTTGTGAGTTGAAGTGAGCTTGAGCAAGGGGGTTCAGAGGAAGTGAGTTGGGAGAGATGACTCATTTGTAGCAAGACTATTAAATTAATGGCATCTGAATAGAGTCTGAAAAACAAAAAAGCATAAGTAATAAAAGCATTTCAAAATTGTGAAAAAGAGATTTGTGGTGTTCCTTTTCTAACTTTCCTTCCCCACAGACGATCACGCTACATTTTTAAGTGTTTAATTACAATCAAAACTATATTTTCAATGTTCAATTGTTTTTTTTATTCAATATTTGTCTCTAATAATTTTTTGTACACAATTATATGCTTTCAAGTATTCCTATTTTATACTAATAATGTATATAGAATTATATGGTTTCAAGTATTCCTATCTAATACTAATAATGTATATAGAATTATATGGTTTCAAGTATTCCTATCTAATACTAATAATGTATATAGAATTATATGGCTTCAAGTATTCCTATCTAATACTAATAATGTATATAGAATTATATGGTATCAAGTATTCCTATCTAATAATAATAATGTATACACGATTATATGGTTTCAAATATTCCTATTAAAACTAATAATGTATGCACAATTATATGATTTCAAGTATTCCTATCTAATACAAATATTTTATACACAATTATATGGTTACACATGCAGTTTTTTTGTCACATCCAGGACATCCCTATTTGGACGTGTACCTTACTCACCTCTGCAGGGGTGGAGGACAGTCGGTGTGTTCTAAGTCTCGCCGACCGGGTACTTAACCATCTGAGTACTGAATAGGCTAATCGCTGCTTAAATTCGGTGATCTGACGGAAATCGTTGCTTTCGACATGAATTCATTACAAGCCCCCCCCACATTTTTTTAATCGAGTTATTCTCAGATCTGCTTACCTATCTCTATTTAATGTCTCTTGCTTCTGTTGAAGACATAGCATATTGAGTTCTGTGCTGGTCTGGTGTACATATTTCTATGACATATTAATGTTTGCTACTTCTTTGATTCTTCCCACTTTTCAAAGGGATTTCTTTTGACTTAGTACGTGTTCAAAACATATTAAGATTGAAGCTGCGTTTGCTAAGATAGAAAGGAACAATGGATGAAAATTTTTTTTTTAGATACGAGCTGTGTTCCAAAGATATCGAGACTGAAGCTGTATTTACCATTACAGAAACGGGTAATGAATGGAACGCTAATTTTGTTCAAAATACGAGCTGTGTTCCAAAAGTTTCGAGACTGAAACTATATTTATCAAGAGAAATGAAAATATATGAAGTGTTAGTTTTCTTCAAAATAGTCTTTTTGGGCCGCAACACACTTACTCCAGGAAGTTTTGCATTGGTTGAAGATTCTCTGAAACTGCACTTTTGAAACAAATGGTGTAAAATTGTGCCGTCGTATTTTTAATGCTTCCCACGTCCCGAAATTTTATTTTTGAAACACATTTTCAGTTTTGAAAAGAAGAATATATGTTTAATTAGTATTAAGGCTGAAATTGTATTTACCAAGAGAGAAATGGATAATGAGTGAAAGGTTAATATTCTTCAATATATGATTTGTGTCTAAAAGAACAGAAACTGAAGCTGTATTTACCAAGAGAGAAATTTCTGATCAAAAAGTATCAAAAAGTGACACTGACTCGTCGAGACATAGTCTAGACATCATCACTTTATAAGCTGAACAGCTGTACAGACGGCTTCATTTAGATTTAAAAAAAAGAATGAATGATTTCTTCTCGATATTTTTTTAAATCACATCTTGTATATCATATACTGTTGTTTTTTCTAATCTTTTAGAATCATCATCATCATCATCATCATCATGTCGCACTATCAGCACAGATCTCCCTGACCATCTCTCGTCCATAGCTCCCGTGAGGTCTTCCAGGCTATATCCTGTATTGGCACAGAGCTGTATATCGGTTCTAGCTGGTCGTCCAGCCTTTGCTCGTCCATGTAAAGAGGTCCACAGGAGTATATCGCTTATGAGTTCATCCTTACTTCTCCTACAGTATCCTGCATCTCTGGTTCGTGTAACTTGAATAGTTTTCGTGATAGGTGGTAGGTGGCTGTACAGCTGTTGTTTTGTAGGGTGTTTCCTCCAGGACTTTTTCAATATGGCTAGCAGCATTCTTGTGTAATTGCCGTCAAGTTTTTTCTCTATACGTTTAGTGAGCGTCCCTGTGGTGCATTCATATAGTAGTATTGACGCGACCGCTGCTTGGAAAAAATACGTTTTATTTTATCAGTAATGTCTGACAACCATATGACCGATAGTCTATCGTTAGCTGTCCATACCTTTGCTAGTCACGTGTTGATGTCATTCTCGGTTGATGAGACGCTGCTTCCGAGGTAGGTGAACTTGTCCACTAGTTTCAAAGAACCACCCTTTAGTGTGGAGTTGTCGCCTCTTTGATTAAAGCACGTGTATTCTGTTTTGTCTGTGTTGACATGGAGGCCTATGCCAGCAGCAGCTCGTTCCAGGCTATGTAGAAGGAATTCGGCTTGGGCGGGTAATTTTGCATTGGCGTAGTCCGCGTCCGTAATAGTTTCTGCCGGGTTTCTTCTGCTTCTTTATATTAACAATAGCAAAATAAAGATAAAAAATCCTTAAAGCTGTCTTGGAAGAATACTCAATCCCCTATTTTACTTCCGAACTTAATAGTAAAAGTGGGTGCTTTTCTTAAACATTTTTGTTGACTTATAATCACATTTTGGTCACTCATCTAAGCAGGTTCTTCATCGCGGGATCTTAATGAACTGATGATTTTTCTATTGTAGTGAAGGCTTGAACAGATCCAATCTCACTTTCTAGATGAGCTGATAACAGAAGAATCGGTCACCATAATATATCTATATGTATAATTTAAAATAGTGTTTCCACGTATGTTCAGTATAAATATGAATATTATAGCATAAGAAAAAAAGAGAAATTTTGGATTTTAGAAGCATATAAATCTGTGGCCATACGGGGTATATAACAAGGATTTTCATGCTTCTAAAATCAAGAATTTCTCAATTTTACACTATAATCTTTATATATATATATATATGTACGTTTTAAGGACCAGCTATGCCATTTTAGCATGGACCATTTTTTTTTCAGTCTTTTCAAAACGGGCTGTTATTTAAACTTATTTTTAGAAGTCTACTTATAGTAATTTTGCTATAAGTAAAATGGCTCCTGCCAGTTGCTGTTGAGCACTCTGAAATGTATTCAACTACTTCGTAAACAGTCATTTTAACTTGCACCTTTGCGAAGTCTATTTATAAAATCTGCCTGTCAAAGGAGTGTGAAAACACAAAACTTGGAGGAACGGAAGAGTAGCGTGCGACTCACATTGCATTATAAAAAGTAAGTAAAGTTGGCGATCACAGTCGAGGGCGACCAGAAGGCTCCCTTTTTAACAGCTACTACACCGAGGTGTTGGGGAGGGCGCTACTCCTTTCCCTAGATTGCTCCACTTTACCTTCGATACGTACCTTATATTGCTGAGTGTTAAGCAAGGAGATATCAAAGTCTTTGGTATGACGCGACCTGGGATTGAACCCAGGGCTCCCGGCTCATTGGCAAACACTCTACCTACTGGGCCAATGAGCCGGTTGATATGCAATTAATCATCTCTGCCATTTTGGCATAGAGGACTTTTTGCCTTCTTTTTGAAACGAACTGCTTTTATTAACTTATTCATAGAACGTGCAGCTTCTTCACAATAATTTTTGTTATTAGTATATATATATATATATATATATATTCGAGGTTCGTTCAAAAAGTTCTAAGCCTCAACCTGGTTCTAAATTTGCCGCACACATATCACTTTGATATAAGTCTCATCTACACAGAAATTAAAAGAGAAATCTGAATTTGTTTTTCTTGTTTCATAAGAAGTGGGAGAATGTTCCCATAAAAATGTTCAGCTATGGCTATTAATTTTTAAACGAGCCTCATATATATATATATAAAACACTCATCAGCTTGTAACATTACCAAATTTCATCCTGTCAGTGGCAAAGAATTGTCTGCTAAGTAAGTCAAGGTACAGTTTTTTCAATGTCTATATCACACACACACACACACACACACACACACACACACACACACACACACACACACACACACACACACACACACACTACTTATGTTCCTCCTTTGCTTTCTTCATTCCAGGTTGGTTTGTACATCAATGAAAATTATTCAGTTATAAGATTTTTTCGAATCTATTCCAGAACGGAACTTGGTATTCTATTCTATAAAGATTATGAGTTATAGATATAACCTTCTCGGTTTTTATCTTATTGTAGCCAAATACACCAGAATTATGAACAAAATGAGACAGATAGCAAAAATATTATACATAGGGACATGTATCATACATAGGAACATATATTATATACAAGAACACGTCACCAGTTTCACTTGATGAATTAAAAAGATTAGTAATCCTTATCTTTCTCGCATATTGTGATGTAATTCGTTTGGGTCTTTTTCTCCTCAACAAACGTAGATCATCGTTTGCCCACTCAAGTCCCGAGAAACAACCATGAGATACATCCAGCCAAAAAAAATTGTGAATTTAGAAATTGTATTGAACTAATCTGGGAAGTATGGAGCCCCTCTTAACCTAGTTGTCATTATTCCCAGTTCCACTCTGATCCGAAGTTATAGTACTTGTTATATTCCATCCATGGATCAAACAGATCTGTTTGAGCCAACATTTCAAATGCTTTTTAATAATATTAATACATTGGTTCTTAAATAAATGATATTGCAACTCAGTATGAAGTGTTTACCAATATAAAACGTTTGCAACCTTTATTAATACATTGACTCTTACACTATTAATATTGCAGCCAAGTATTTTAAAAATGTTTAGAATGATTGAAAAAATATTTTTGTATCGTAGATAATTAGATACAATAATTGTTAAACGGACTCTAACATAAAATAATCCAATAAGGTTTGACAACCAACCAACCAACCAACTGAGAGTATAGAATAGATAATCTTTTCTCGATTTTTATGATAGCCTGAAGTAAGAGCCAAATCAAAAATGCTCAGACATTACTTACCCCCAGAGAATGAAGATATGTTTTCTTTAGAACAAGAGCGAATACCGCGTAATCCAAAGCTCTTCTAACGAATAGAGCACTTTGGTATGCGATAACACAAAATATAAACAAGCGAAAGCTTCAACGTATGCGTTATAATTCCTGAGCTGACGTATGTCACCGAAACGGCTGAGCGGTTAGATGCCATGTTTAGCGTTAAGTTAGGCGGGTTTCAATTCCAGCTTGAAGCATCCTGCGTGTCTAGCCTCACTGTTATACAGTGAAACAGTCTGTGCATGTGTGTGTGTGTGTGTGTATGTGCGAAAAAAACTACATAAAAACATACTGACATGTCTCGTAATAGTTCTAGCGTTATCAGAATAAATTCCTTATTCCATAGAAAACAAAAAAAAAAAACAAAGAACAAAAAAGAAAAAAATCACTCTGAACTGTTCAACAGAATACATAGCATAATGATTACCTAAGCTTCTAAGGGACAATAATCTGGAAGTTGCAGGTTCAATCTTGACTGCCGGTGAGTAACAATACAGGAATACTTATAACTTGTACCCAGTTATGGTTAAGGGAATCAGAGCAAGTGGCCCCCGCGGGTTAAATAAAGGACGTGGTTCGAAGTTCCGTGTAGGCTCCGGTGTTTGACAAGAAACATCTGAAGAAGGCCAGAGGATACATCGGCCGAAACATTGTGAATATAAAGATGAAGATAATTGTTCGAAAAACCTGAATCATAAAAAAACAAAAAACAAAAACAAAATCTTTACGTGACTCACACACATATATATATATATATATATAGAATATCCTTTTATCTGATGATTGTGACAATTCTTGTCACATGAAACTGTTAGTAAAAGTGGTCAGAACGCTTGTAATTGTTTTTAAGTTTTTATCCTGCTCAGCTTGTGAGCACACGAGCTGTTTGCGTTTATTGCGAATGCTTGCTTTTCGCAGTGCATTATCTATCTATCTATCTAATAACTGAAGACATCAAGATTTCTTGGGTTAGGTTAGGAAACTTTGTTAAATGGCATATCAAACTCGCGTGTTATTCGATGCTAAAGTCATCTCTCTAGAAGAATAATGGTGGCATTATTTAACCAATAGGTGATGAGGGTAAGAGGGCTCATGCCTTTCCCAAGGATATTCGTCCGAAAGCAAACCCACTACTGTAACTGAAGCTCGAACTCGCTTCCTACGATATTACAAACCAGCACGTTATTCATGACGCCACGGAGACTTCCCTCAGGATATTGAAGTGAAACTGCTCCAAATAAATGTTTAACTAATAATAATGATATTTAATGTCTGGACAAAATTCATAAACCATTTGCATCATTTAAAATGCACGTGACATAAGATAAAGTTTTGCCCATAAATAATGGCTTATTGCTTATTGCCATTAATATATTAAGTGAGACAGTGGCAGAATGGTTTCATTTTGTTTTGATTTCTTTGTTTATGGCACGTCAACCTTCGTCGGTCATTTAATGCTAACGAGCAGCAGGTGGCATAGACCTCCATGTCAACGTAGACACAACAGAAAACACGTGCTTTAATCAAAGAGGCGACATCCCCTCACGAAAGGGTGGTTCTCTGAAACTAGTGGACAAACTCTCGGAAGCAGCGTCTCATCAACCGAGAATGACATCAACAGGCGACTAGCAAAGTAATGGATAGCTAACGATAGCTATTGGTCATATGGAAGTCAGACATGAGCGATAAATGCAGTTTTTTCAAAGCAGCGTTCGCGTAAATACTGGTATATGGATGCACCACATGGACGCTCACAAAATGTATGGAGAAAAAGCTTGACGGTAATTACACAAGAACGCTGCGAGTCATATTAAACTAGTCCTGGAGGCAACACCCGACAAGACAGCTGTACGGCCACCTACCACCCTTCACGAAAACAATCCAAGTTAAACGAACCAGAGATGCGGGATACTGCAAGAGAAGTACGGACGAACTCATAAGCGATGTACTTCTGTGGACCCCTTTACAGGAACGAGTAACGGTTGGACGACCAGCTAGAATCTATCTACAATAGCTCCGTGCTGATACAGGATGGAGCCTGGAGGACCTCCCGGGAGCGATGGACAATAGAGACGGGTGGCGAGAGAGAGAGGGTCAGGAAGATCCGTGCTAGCAGCGTGACATGATGATGATGATGATGTGTAATATAATGGCCGAGGGATTTCGTTTTATGCCTTTGGGTTTAGTTAGGCCGAGAACCTTTCGGCTCAGCACATGGGTTAGTTAGGTTCAAACTTGAGTGCAGGTGTTAACGTGTGCGCGGGGAGAATGTGTTGTTCATAGATGTCAAAATAAAAATCCCATAGAAAGGTTGACCAGTGGATGTGAATAACGTCATGCCCCGGAAATGCACGCGGAGGATTTGGGGGATTTCGAAAAAGTCAGTTAGTAGATTTGAGACCTGCCTCGGGAGAAGACGGTTGGCTTTCGCTTGCTCGCCGAAGCCGGGCCAGTGGCCTTTGTGGCGGGTGCCACACATGTTGAGGGGAGCAGATGAAAAAGCCAGAATAGAAAGAATGTGTATCTCTCTCCTTATGTCGAAGAACCTTTAAACGCAAAGGTAATAAAAAGTTTCGTACCTGAACAAAGACGTCAAGTGTTTTTCGTGTTTCGAGATTCCTATGTTCTATTTTTATGGACATTCGATGTACGTTTTACACATGGCCATATCATGGCTATGGTACAGATGTAGGGAAATAGCAGTATTACTATAGACATTATACATATAGCTGGAAGATATGAGGCTTCACTGCTTACCCCAGGGTATATATCCAATAAAGAATATAATAGCATGACTGGCGTTTGAACTTGCTTTCTTCGAGGTTGCACTCCAGCTCCTTAGCTATTTATTCATGAGGACTCCTCCCATGAGACAGAAAGACGCAGATACACAAATACTCAAATTTATGTATTTACATTATTTATATTTTTCAGACTATTGTCCTCATCTTTGTCGTCATGTTTATCACAACGTTTCGGCCGTTGTACGCTCCGGTCTTCTTCAGGTGGTTGGAATGTCGAAAGGATTAAGTTCGACATTCCAATCACCTGAAAAAGGTCAGAACGCACAACGGCCGAAACGTTGTGATAAACATGACGACAAAGATGAGGAGAATAGTCTGAAAAATATAAATAATGTACATAAAATCTCATCTCAGAAATATAGACGGATTATGTATATACTTTTGGGAAATGTTTGAATCCCCCCAGTTATTGGTTAAGTACTATTTTTCTTCTGCAGGGATGACTTTGGCATAAAGTAACCCACGAAATTTGATATGCTATTAAAAACAAAGGATCCAAAGCAAAATAAACTAAAAGCATGGACATATATATATATATAGTCATCCACAGACAGATCTGTTTCGTTCTATCAGAACTCATCAGTGAGGCTAGACAGTATCTTCCTGTAGCTGGGATCGAAACCCGGTTGACTCAAATGCCAAGCCAAAGCTTCTAACCATTCAGCCACAAGGAGATATTAGCTGCGAAGTAAATTTTAAACGGTTATGAATCACAATTACTATTGTTTACAAACATCCGTTCAACGGTTGCCGAGACCTCAATTCATATACGAAGAGGCTTGCAATAGACGCTAATGACAACACGATTACTTCTTCGCCATAGAACTCAAACCCACGAGGGTAGTGGAGTATGTGTTTATATATGTTTATGTGTATATGCATGTGTTTGTGTGTTTATGTGAGTGTGTTTATGTGTGTGTGCATGTATGTATGTACATGTATACAGTATTATCCCTAAATAAGTGCAACCCCAATCTAAAAAAAAAAAAATTAAATTAAAATTTTCATCTAAACATGTCAGGATTTCATTATTTCTAATGCAATCAAAACGGATATTATTAGTTTCTATTTATGATCAAGCTCTGTTGTAACCAATAATAAGAATATACAACAGTCCCAACGTACGTACATTTCTTATACACGTGCAATTTTATTTTTAAAGCCTGTTGAGGCGCTCTTAACTTAACAGTTATCGTCATAGGAAGTCGTAATTTACAAAGCTTTTTTGCTTAGATGTGGTTCAAGGCCGTATGAATAGGGTAGCCATTGAGAATCGAATTCACTCGTGAAGGTTTGCTGACCTAGCTTGCTAACCATTACCCGAGGAACCCATCGCCGTAGGAAGTATGCACGGCTACCCGAGTTCAAATCCTGAACGAAACTGCATGTCACATAGTGCTAATTCACCTAGGAAAGGTATGAATCCAACTATTCCACATCTAACAATGGGTGAATTGTAGGATAGACTATTTTATTTAACCTTAGAATGACAACCAGCCGAGAAAAGGGAAACCTCTGAATTCAAATCAGTTGTACACCTTGAGAGGGATGGGAGTCTACAAGGTTATCTCTGCCCAAGATACACTACGGGAAATACACACCAACGACCAATCCAGGTTACGCGATAAGTTTTTTTTTTAATTTTTTTATAGAGTTTCTTAAATTAAATGTCGTTCACATAAATCAATAATATTCTTGTTTTCAAAATTCTGTCATAATTACGCAAATAATTAACTTCAAAATATAATAAATCTCTTTTCAGCTGTGTGGATTTTTCCTTTCTGATACCAATTATCTTTTTCCTATCTTTGTTTAATGGCATATCAAACTTCATGGGTTATTTAATGCCAAAACCATCCTTATAGAATAACAGCAAGTGAGGAGATAAGAGAGTTCATAACTTTCCCAAATGTATCAGTCTGCAATTGAATCCAATTGCCAGACTGTTAAACAAACTCGCTTTCTTCGATGCTGCAGTCAGGCACTTTACCCATTACGTTGGGGGGGGGGGCTCAGCAATCATCGTTTTGTGACTGTTTACCATAAGTTTTTTTTATTGACTCTATGACTAAAATAAACATTGTTCAGTAAAATAAGATATGTAGAAGGCCTTTTTGACACTTTTTTTTTTTTTAAACTTTCGTCCCATCAGCGATTTATGTCTTGACTTCTAACCCGGCGTAGACGGATACTTTAGCTAGTAATAGGAACTTTTAACAATACTTATTTCATACATTAGGCGCCGACTAACAATAATCTGAACCCTCGGGCAAAAAAGATTTATTGGTCACATCCCACCCTACGATCCATTCCATTAGGATATGTACAATTTTTGACATATAAAGAGACAGACAGAAGATTATGTTTGTAAAGCAACACACACACACACACACACACACACACACACACACACACACACACACACACACACTTGAGCCGTAATTTTTTTATGGAAAATTGTCTCATTGAATATGATGGACAAATCTTATTAATATTTTTTACATTCAACTTTTCTTGTTCCCTTTCAAGAGAACATGTATAAGGGTCTGGTAAGTCTCTCAACGTTTTTTTTCTTCAAAGGCTGCTGCGGGTCTAGCCACACTGAAGAGTTCTGATAGAACGAAACAGTCTGTCTGTGGATGACAATATATATATATATATATATATATATATATATATATATATTCGCCGAGATAGATGGATAGATAGATAGATAGATAGATAGATAGAGAGAGATGTAATGAGGAACCACATCTTCATTATCTGAATTCATTTTACTATTATTCTCCACATTAAAGTTGTCATTACACACATTATGAATTAATTATAGTTTTGTAAATTCCAATCTTATAAGATTTAATACTGCCATCTCAGCTATACACATGTTCCAGAAAGAAAAACTTATCAATTTAGAATCTGTACTGGATTTGAAGGTTAGTCTCCAGATCTGGAGGAGTGGAGGGTACCCCTTCATTGCCATTACTCCCTGCTCCACACTGACTCGGAGTGATATTACCTGGCCCTATTTGTCGGTCAAATAGATCTTTTTAAAAATTATTCGTATTCGATAGAACCGTGTGCAAGTAAAAACAACCCTTGAAGAAAAAACAATACTAAACGTGTAAATCCAACTAACACGATTCCCTAACCTCTTAGTACGAAAAAAAGACCTAGATGGGTTAACATGCCATTAAAAGTAGTCAATTAATCAAACACAATCAGAGATTAATCGTTGTCTTTCGGGCATCGTTATATATATATATATATATATATATATATATATATATATATAAATATATATATATATGTATATATATATATATATATATATATATATATATATATATATATATTGTCATCCACTGACAGATCTGTTTCGTTCTATCAGAACTCTTCAGTGTGGCTTGACAGGCTAGATTCCCGAAGCTGAGATCAAAACCCGGTTGACTCAAACGCCAATCCAAGATTCTACCACTATATATATATATATATATATATATATATATTGTTACGTACCGGCCGCTACCCACCATATTTGCTTCGTCCCTCTCTCGTGTCCGTACGATATTCTCGATATTTCGATATTCTTTGTTCTCGGAGATGTCGGCGAAGAGAATTACGTAAACGAATAAAAATTTATAATTCGTCCTATTTTACGAGTTGGCTTTTAAAATAAAATTAAACACAACGGCAATTTTCAACAACATATAAAATACATTTATTCCGTTATCATTCGACTAACAAAATAATATGAATACATATAATACAGTTCAAGAGGTATATGCATAGAACTTATCTGAGGAATGGTGTTTAATGATATAACGATATCTCGACATGATAGAAGATTATGTTCTCTCAGGCTTTTTCTATTCTGCTTTTCATTTTCCGCACGTGGTCTTGCCTTTTCTTCCCAACAGCCGACGCTGCATGTTTCTTTTCAACTGTTCATGTCAAATTTTTATATTCGACTGCTCACGCCGTGGTCTCTGCTTCGACTCTCTTTTCAAACTATCCTGCACCCGTTTTCTTATTCACGTCGGCAGACAGAAGGGGTTTCATTCTTCCGGTCTGCAACTTCCCACTACTCCACTCCCAGGTTGTCTGTTGACTGCTACTATGGGAAATGTCACAAATATGTCACAGTATATATATATATATATATATATATATTTACATGGGTCCTTTGGCTAAATGAACCACAATGTATATATAGTCATCCACAGACAGATCTGTTTCGTCCTATCAGAACTCATCAGTTTGGCAAGACATTAGCTTCCCGTAGCTGGGATCGAAACCCGGTTGACTCAAACGCCAATCCAAGCCTCTAACCCTTCAGCCTCGAGGAGCCAGTAGCAGCGAAGTAAATTTTAAACGGTTATGAATCTCAATTACTATTGTTTAAATACATCCGTTTAACGGCTACCGAGACCTCAATTCATATGTGAAGAGACTTGCAATAAATGCTAATGGCAACACGATTACTTCATTCGCCGGAGAACTCAACACTACGGGGTTAGGAGAGTATCTATCTATCTATCTATCTATATATATATATATATATGTAGTAGCGAGCTTAAAGATCAGAACGATGTTAAGAAAAAGTTTAAATGTGAAATAAAGTTTTATTTTAAATATTCAGAGAACGTTTTATCAAGTAAAAATAAGGATATAAGGGTAAATTATATATTTACAAAATATAAAGCTCAATAAACTTATTTTGATAAAGTTATAAGAATAATTATGTAACATTTGAAAAAAATAGATGATCAAAACATCAGAACAATTAACAATATCCTACTATTATAATGGATACATCATATCTAAATGAAAATAGTGTTTATAATTCATTAGTACTTGGTGTAGACCTTTACTTTCAATAACAGCTTGACATCTTTTGCTACATGAGAGAATTAATAGCTTGCATTCATCAACGAATATTTTTCCCATTCTCCTTTCAAATTAGTCCATAGTTCTTCGACGTTTTTGGATTCTTTTCCTTAGCTCTTTCATTTAGAAACTTCCAAACATTCTCAATAGGATTCATGTCTGGACTTTGAGCAGGCCACTCCATAACAGTAATGTCCTCCTCTGAAAAAATCTCTTAAAAGACTTCGCTGTGTTACACGGAGCATCATCTTGCATAAACACAGCTGGTTGATTAATTGCTGTTCTCAAAATAGGTACATGTTCTTTCAATATCTCTTTGTATACAGTTGCGTTGATTTTACCATGTAGCCTGACAAAAGGTCCTCTACCAGCCACAGAAATCTTGCCAAACACTATTACACTTCCTCCTCCAAATTGAACGCTGCTTTTAGTGCACTGAGGCAAATATCGTTCCTTAGGACTGCGTCAAACGAACCTTCTCCCATCACAAACAAACAGGTAAAACTTTGACTCATCGCTGAAATGAACACAATCTCACTGTTCTTCAGTTCATATGACGTGTTCAGTGGCAAATTTCAACGGCTCATTTTGTTCTTTTTAGAAATGTAAGGCTTCGTAGTAGCTACTCGACTGTTCAAATTTATTTCATTAAATCTTCGGGAAACTGTGCCTTGATATTTAAATGCCAAGGTAAGCATTAGCTCTTTTAGAGATAGCGGTCGCTGTCACAAATTCATCTTTTTTCGATTCATTACTAATCCATCTGTCTTCCCTTGCAGTAATTTCCTACACTTGCTAGGTGGTTTCTTGGCTTCACATGACGCAGTTTCCTCAAGTTTTCTTAGATTACAATGAATAACACTTTTAGATTTCCCCATAGTCTTTGAAATATCCCAAATCGAAATTTTATCATCCTTATATAACTCGACTATCAGTTTTCTAAGTTCCAATGATGTCACAGGTTTTTTCGCCATGTTTACGATGCAAAAACCGGTGAAGAGTCGGTGTAATCTAATAAAATACCCTACTTTATATTTTTATCCTAAATTTTTTTCAATTATATAAAATAATAATCAAATTTTACGTATTTTTTAAAATCGTTCTGATGTTTTTTATCATCTATTTTTTTCGAATGTTATATAGATATCCTTATAACTCTATCATAATAAATCAATTGAGCTTTATATTTTGGAATCCCATAATTTGCCTATGTTCTATGAAGCTTTGAAATAAAAAGTTATTTCACATTTAGACTTTTTCTTAACAACGTTCTGATCTTTATGCTCGCTACAGTATATATATATATATATATATATATATATATATATATATATATATATATATATATATATATATTGCATGTGTAAGTCATTTACAGAAGCTAAAAGTAAGTAAAGTGCCTTTATCAGTTGTGTGAATAGCATAGTGTACGTGTTTGAAGTAAGTAAAGCTGGCGACCGTAATCGAAGGCGACCAGAAGGCCGCCTTTACAATAGGTACTACACCGAGGTGTAGGGGAGGACGCAACTTCTTTCCCTGGATTGCTCTACCTAACCCTTGATACGTACCTTATATTGCTGAGTGTTAAGCAGGGAGGTATCAAGTACCATTTTTAAAGTCTTTGGTATGATGCGACCCAGGATTGAACCCAGGTCTTCCTGACCATTGGCGAACACTCTACCCACTAGACCAATGAGCCCGATATCAAATAATGGTATTTGTACAAGAAACAGATAATTGAGAAAAATTCCAAAAATTTGACTGCTCAATAAAATAGTGTTAGAATAAAATACCACATAAAGCATATATTAACACAGATAATGATATTCATAATTTTGAATAATTGTTTTTGGCGCCATAAATCATTGAAGTCATAACAGTTAGGGAAAAGCGCGCTTTCCTGTACGTTTTTCACTGCGTTAAATCGAGAGTATCTGTGTATAACAAATTTATGGCGGGAAGACAAGGTTAATAGATTTGTGGCCCTTATAAACAAATAAACTGCTGGAGGTGCCTGTGGTGTAATTGTTATGTGGAGGTGCCCGTGGTGTAATTGTTATCGTCGTAGGAAATGAACACGGCGACACGAGTTCAAATCCTGGACGAAACTGATTGCATTTCACATAGCACTAATACCCTTGGGAAAGGTATGAATCCAATTATTCTCCCTCTAGCTATGGGTAAATAGTAGGACAGACTAGGTTCTTCAGCCTTGGTGAGGCAACTACTCTAGGAGAAGGAAAACTCTGAATTGAAACCTGTTTAACTCCGCTTAAAAATTGACCTTGTGTCTTATCCTGCTCGAGTGGAGGGGTTGGTAAATAGGGTAAACAAATAAACTGCTTGGTACTTATGGGTACTTGAGGATGTATTTACTAGGTTTTTTCGCGTTTGTTAGATTTGATATTTTATGAGCGAAAGTCTAACAGCAGTCATAGGCTACCTTTGAGAAGTGGGCCACATGAGGAGACATGGCTCATCATCAGGTGGGTCACACTACTAAAAAAATTCAAGATAATTTTTCTTTGTAGGAACCGCAACCATTTTTATTACGGCAGAATATACGCATAAGCATCTGCCTTTAAATAAGGAAAAGTTGATTTTTTTTCTCTTTGGTAAAAAAAAGTCATTTCTATAAGAGTAAAAAGTTTTGCAATAATGGAGGCCTTTGCTTAGGTCATGAAGGGGATGAATCACCCTGCACTGTGAGATGCCAAGCTCGCATGATGCTCTCTAAGTGCTACTCACTAAATTTATCTCTATGGCTTGGAGCACGGCCTCAGATTCCTCGGTTTTAGGCATACCTGACTTTGTCTGATTGTCGAGGTTCTTGCAACCCGAGCGATATTGCTTCAACCTTATGGTTCCTGTACTGTGATCAACTGTGCTTTCACCTTTCGCACAGCAAATGTTTTCGGTGGCTTCCCAATGTTATGGTCCAGTTCGAACTCTTAAACCATAAATTTCCGAAGAAGACTGTTGCACGTTCTTCTGTGTGGCTCTTAAATTACACATGGTATGAAGCAATGCGCAACGTGTCGACGCACTAATTATCATGATACTACCAACCACAGTGTATACCACACACAGCTTGAACTGCTTCGGTCACGTGATACACGCACAGTAAACCAGCACGTACTAAAATATTGCAAAACTTTTGACTCACCCTAGTATTATCATTGATATCGATTGATTAACAGATGCCGCAGCTGTGAGACATTATATAATAATTAAAAGAAAAAAATGAATAGTTGAGAAATCAATGTAATCAATATGAAAATGAATGTTTGGATCGTTGCAGATTGACTTTGAGGTTGATGAACGATCACAAATATATTTTAAATATTTTTTTAGGCTGAATTAACCATAATGCATCAGGCATTAATGAGAATAGAAGGTTGGTTGAGTGTATAGTAGTTATTTCCCTTTGATATCAACTTCTCCAATTCTTTTTGAAAGAGAGAGAGAGAGACAGAGAGAGACAGAGACAGAGACAGAGAGACAGAGAGAGAGACAGTGAGATAGAGAGATAGAGATAGAGAGAGAGAGAGAGAGAGAGCCAGTGAGAACGAGACGAGACCAAGAAAATTATTATACATGTTTTTTCCTCGTGAAATTAAGCAAGTCATTTAGAAAACACCGTAAGCCTGATGCAACCCATGGGCCGCAGTTTGCTCATGACTAGCTTAGAGAAACCAAAAAGAAGTCGTTGATTATTGCCGCTTCGTGAGAAGCGAAAAAAAAAAAGCCACAAAGGAAACTGATACGTCATAGTAGTTATCCATCCTCTCCCCTCCACTAAAGACAGGGTGCTAGTTGGAATTCAGAATTAGCCTAACCAAAACTAAAGAACCCAGTTCTTCTTGCTATTTACCGATAACGGGAGAAGTTTTTTTATGTATTCAAAACAGATGTAGGAAGATAAGAGATAATTGTTTCTCTTGGAGAGTTGGCGTCTCCGTTAGATGGCTCATGGGTTTTCACGAAATCAATCCAGAAATCAGTCCCAAAATCAATCCTCGTTCTCTTTTGCTTCTGTTCTTTGAACCATAAAGACGCTGTATTTTGACTCACTTTTATACAGTAAAGCCAGGATGGTTATGGTTATTTTATTGTTCCACAATCTCAAATAAGCCTTTTTCTGTTTTGTAACCCTTTTCATATATTGATTGTTCTTTGAATGATATGTGTATATTTGGGACACGTTTGTGTATTCTTTTCAGTACTTCTTGTATGCATATTATGTATATATTTAATGTTTTGGTTTAGGTAAAAAAATTATCTTATGCTAACATAAATATTGGTCCTTGACAAGTGGGAACTAAACATATTTCCTACCTCCAAGCAACCCAATGTTGATATTTTTTGGTATCATTTCTTACCAAACTCTGTAAACGAAAATGTGAACATCTATCACAATCAGGATTTGACTCAAGGTCAATATTTTAGTGGAGTAGAACTAGTTTGAATTCTGAGTTTTTCTTCTCCCAGACTACTTGGATTACCAAAACTTAAGAAACTTCTTAATCCAACTTCCCATACGTTGTATGTATAAACTTCTTCTATTCATCAAAGGCAGGATCGGACGCAAGTTCAATTTTTAAGCGGAGTACAGCTGGTTTGAATTCATTTTGCATTTTCCTCGATTAGTTGCCTTCCTAATGCTCAAGAATCTTGTCTTCTCTACTATTTACCTATTGTAGCCTACTGGTTACTCACAACGAGTATCTTTATTTGGAAAAACGAAAAGTCAGCAACCGAAAGCGAAACCTAATATCGACAAAAATAACATTGTCAAGTCGACAGCCTATGGAATTTTCTTGTATCAAAACAGAAGCTATTTTCGAGATGAATTAATTCTGCAAATCCTCTCGAAGATCGTTTCTAACTGTTGAGCAGAACTGATTGTATTTGTAAACATCTCTAATCGGTATAATGATTTATTTCATTTTTACAGATGATTAAAGATAAAATTCCTGTCCGCAATTGAACACGTACCAGTTCCAATGAGTATACCACAACTCTTTGCTATAAAACCTCAACAACCGCTGACAGCAAAACTCAGATCGGCTGCTAGCTAGTCTTAAGGTGAAAGGAATCAGTTACCTTTCAAATCATTGCACCCTGGCTAAAGCCTTACCCACAGCAGTCGACGCCATAGTCCTACCCGATTCGAAGAAGTCCTATTCAATGATCTTTTGCCACAGCCCCGGCAGACATAGAAGCAGACGCCCAAGATCTGGCAGCAGCGCTCCAGAGTTGTTCTAGTTTCCTTAGTTTTCACCAGCTCTTTTCAGATTAAACTACGAAAGTCGGTTGTCAGCTTTTTTCAGTGCTAAACTATGAAAGTCAGATAGTTACCAGTCCTTTTCAGAACTATTCCGAAAGTTGCCTGAGATCTTCCTTTGGTTCTCTTACAGCCCTTTTAAAGGTAGTAAGACTTACCTGCACCACAGGACACGACAGAGCAGCAGACTGATTCCTGCATCTTAGCAGGCTGACATCTCCAGATCTGCTGCAACATCCACTTCCAGAAGTAGAACAGACACGCCCGATAACTCAGGCAACAACTTCCGTGCACGAGCTGACCATCAAACTCTTCTCATATACGATTCACCAAATAAAAGCTTGGCATTTCAAATTTACCTTCTTGTCTTTGTTATCCTTACCTAATTTGGTTGGTTGGTTGGTTTGTTGGGTTTTATGGCATATCAACCTTTGTAGGTTATTTAACGCCAAATCCATTTTTATGTAAATAATCTGTTCTATTTAAAACAATTCAGTTTAGCATAAGTACAGTTTAATGGTAAAAAAATTTCCATTTCTAACAATTCAAGCAGTTGTATGTAACAATTTGGTTAAGTGTAAATACAGTTTTAATGTCGAAAAACTATTTCAAATAATTCAGTTAAGCATAAGCACGCAGTTTAAATGTAAGTACGGTTTAATTGTAAAAAGTCATTTCTATTTCAAACTATTCAGTTTTACTCAAACAATTCATTTTAGCATGAGTATGCTGTTAATTCTATTTAACCCATAGATAGGACCCTTTTCAGGTGCTACCACTCCGTGCCAGAGTGGACCTGGGAGCAAAGGCAATGAAGGCGTACTCCGCATTCCCCAAAGCTCCAGGATTGCTGGAATCTCACCATCAGATTGTTTAGTGTCATATCCAGGACACTCGTTAGGGGGGGGGGTCTCACCCCTCTGCAGAGGTGCAGTCAGTGTATTCTACAGCCCCAGCTGACTGGGCAATACACAGAGTTAAATGTCAAATAGTTTTATTTCCGATAATTCAGTTCAGCATAAGTACACAGTTTAGACGTCAAAAACAGTTCTATTTCGAGCAATTCAGTTCAGCACTAGTACGCAGTTCCAATGTCAAAACAGTTCTATTTTAAACAATTCAGTTTAGCATAAATACGCAGTTTAAATGCAAAAATCAGTATAGTGAAAGAAGCACGTAGTTCTATTTAACCCATAGATAGGACCCTTTTCAGGTGCTACCACCCCGGGCCAGAGTGGACCTGGGAGCGATGGCAATGAAGGGGTACTCCGCATTCCCCAAAGCTCCAGCATTGCTGGAACCGCACCATCAGATTGTTTAGTGTCATATACAGGACATTCGTTGGGGTGGGGTCTTACCCCTCTGCAGAGAAGCAGTCTGTGTATTCTACAGCCCCAGCCGACTGGGCAATTACCTAATTTGTGTCTCATCACATTTATCTATAAACTGTTTGTGGGATCGACATATTTATCAATTTCGCAACATACCCTTAGTTGATAGAAGATTATGTGCTGTGAAAAGATTATTTACTCAGCCTCTACGACCCAAGCTGGATGAGACACAATATCAATTTTCAAGTGTAATACAGTTGGTTTGAATTCAGAGTTTTTATTCTCATTGATTGGTTGCTGTACCAAGTCTACCCTTCCCCGAGTACCTTCGTATTTAGGTATAACTGTTGGGTTGGGGAGATGGATTCATGACTTTCCGAAGGGCATTAACGCAAAGTGAAACGCAGTCTTTTGTAGAATCTTAACTTGTCTCCCTGATTCGATATCTTATGACGATTATCGCTTCGCCACCATTTTTTAAACATGTACATTGTGGACGGAAAATCTTTTTTTTCTGTGAATTCATTATTTCTATTAAGAATCACGATATCCCAGTTATCTGCGGCTTTAAAATACACCGACTACTTCTCTGCAGAGGGTTAAGACTCCCACACCCAATGAGTGTCCTGGATATGACATTAAACAATCTGATGGTGAGGCTCCAATAATGCTGGAGCTTTCGGGAATGCGGAGTACCTGTTCATTGCCATCACTCTCAGGACCACTTTAGCTCGGAGAGGTAGCACCTGATAGGGTACTATCTATCGGTTATATAGAACTGTTTGACATTTAAATTGAGTGCGATCAAATGACTTATGCTAAATTGAATTGCTCGAAATAGAACTTTGATTATTTAACTGTGTGCAAACAAATGACTGATGTTTAATTGTAAGTGATACAAAACAATTCTTGGAACCATTTAGCTACGTGTAAACGAATAAATAATGCTGAATAGAATAATTAGTGTTAAATAGCAATACCAGTAACTACTTCACTGCATGTAAATGATTGATATTGAATAGAATTATAAGTTTTAAGATAGCAATAATTAAAACCATTTTACTTTGTAGAATTAATAGCAAAATTAGTGTGGAAACAAATTCGTTCTAACTCATTTAAAAATCAAATGACCAATAAAATAATCTATTACACTTCATGTATAACTATTTAAATGTGTGAAAATAAATGTCTGATGTTATGTTGTGACTGTTAAATAGCAATTCTTAAAACTGTTTATCTGTGTGCAAACAAGTGATTAATAGTAAATAGAATTATTCACATTAAATAGCCACACTTAAAACCATTCAACCGTGTGTGAAAAAAATGAGCCCAGCCTCGTTTAAGAATGTTATCAGTAAATTTGTGTTTACAAATCATATATATATATATATATATATATATATATATATATATATATATATATAAAGAGGATTTGGCATGAAATAACCTACAATGGTTGATTTGACATAAAACTGAACCAAACCAAACAAACTGAGAAATACGACTTCTAATAGATCAGTGTAAATTTTTGACAATACTATGTATATGAAGGAATTTTTGACATCTGTCTACAATTTAAGTCTTAATCTCATATCATCAATAAGAACTTTACTGTTTGACTATATACGTAAGCATCAGATTGGAGGAACAAATATCTTTATTAAATTTTATGATACTGAGGAATAATAACTTAGTTGATCAGAAAAATTGTGAAATCAATTGTTCAGAAAAATGAAATAAGTGGAAGAGATTTTTGACATTTTTCTTTTAGTTTCATCACATCTGCAATTTAGATCTTGACCTCTAACCCCGCATAGCCGGATACTTAAGCTAGTAATATAATCCTTCAATAATAGTTACTTATATACATCAGGCGCGGACTAACATTAATCTGAGCCTTTGGGCAAAAAAAAAAAAAAGAAAAGATTTATTGGTCACTTAGCCCATCTCATACTACCATACAGATATATAGCCATACAGATATCTACAATTTTAGACTTATAAAGTGACAGACAAAAGAATATTGTGTTTCTAACCCAAAACACTCACACACACACACATACATATAGTCGTTTGAAATTTCTGAAAAAAATTGACGTTGTTAGCTTGTCATTATAATTCAAATTAACATAATTAAATCAACGATTAATTATTGAAATTCTTTTACATTGAGTTCACACGTGGACTTTATGGAAATTCCATTTTTCGTTCAGTGTACTAATGTGTCATCTAGTCGGTTAATTTAAACAATACATGACTGGGATCGTTTACGTTGGCTGGAAAGTTGTGAAAACAACAAAGGATTGCAAGACGAGATAATATTTTGATCTAACATTCCCACGGTGAGACGGGTAACCAACAAATTCTGGTTCCCGTATGGATGCTATAATATCCGGCCGGAATTGGTTAATAATCCTTCCTTAATAATTTGGTTCCCGAGTACTTTTGGATCCTTCTTGAGCCATCATTAAGGTTGAATATATTACAAAAGCGATACAAGCTTTGCAAATACATTACAACTTTGTAAGTATGAAGCGTTTATCGTTTATACTGGTGTTATGTTGTAGCCTTTATTTGAGTACATTAGGACTAGATTGGAAATTAGTTTTATTGAAGTTAAAATTTTTGTTTCTTATGAGTAGGACTTCGAGAATGTTCTGTAAAGAGTGTACAATAAGGTGAGAGAGTATATGTATATTTAAATATATATATCTAAGTTAAGATAGCCAATGATCACATTGTATCGCTGACCCTGCGTCTACGCTATCCTAACTTATACATTTATATATTTAAGAGGCGCTCGTGGTGCAATAGTTATCGTCTTAGGAAATGACACAGCAAACCGAGTTCAAAACCTGGAAAAGGCTGTTTGTATTTCACATATGACTCTTATTCTCGAGAAAGGTAGAATTTCAACGATTCTCCTTTCAGCAAGGAGTAGTAAATAGTCGGATAGACTGGTTCTTTAACTTTGGATTAGAAGCCAGTCTGCAAACCTAATAAACTCCGCTTAAAAATTGACTTTTTATCACATCCTACTCATACGGTACAGCTAGGCTACACACACACACACAAACACACACACACATATATATATATATATATAGATGTTTTGAATAAATCCAGGAAACGTCACCTTACAAAACACAGCCGTAAAGCCAATCAAACAAACCAAAACATACTGAGTAGGTTTCGTTTTTTAATAGCATATCAGCCTTCTTGGGTTATTTAATGCCAAATTCAATCTTCTAGAAGAACAGGAGTGGTACTATTTAACCCACAGCCGGGAGGATAAGGGTGTTTATACCTTTCCCAAGAGTATTTGTCTTAAAGTGAACGTAATAGCGCGACTGGAGTTTGAACTCGCTTACTACGATTCTGCAGTCCAGCGATTTAACGATTACACCGCGAGGACACCCACTCCCGAGTAGGTTTGGAGAAGAAAGGACAAACTCATAAGCGTTGTTCGCAAATGGACTCCAACGTATGGACACATCAGTGTTGGTTGACAAGTAAAAACGTACATTCATCGGCTCTGTGCGGACACTGGATGTCATCGAGAGAACTTACTAAGCCGATAGGGGCGGGAGCAAAAGAGAGAGAGAGAGAGAGAGAGAGAGAGAGAGAGAGAGAGAGAGAAGAAAAAGGGTGAGAGGAAGTCAACTTAACAATTAAAAGACAAAGAAGTTAATTGATAACAGGATATTATTATTATTTCGAGTGGAATATTATACAGTCAAAACGGACATTAACGTATATCATTATATAACATTTTAGTAAAAATAAAGTGTATTGGGTATGACCCAAAAACTGCATCCACAGGTGAGGCTCTACTTCTGGACTTTTGGTGAATTAGGGGTCATCACTTCATTTTCATTAGTCCCTGGCCTACTCAAAAGAGAAAATTTCTAGATAGTTGTGAATTTCAGAATAGAATTGTGCATGATGTCCTTGCCTTTTCCGAGTACAATTGTCAATGATAAAGTAGAAAAAAGTTGTACCTTTCTCTCCTTATGAAAGATGGGGAGAACATCCTGAAAAAAATATATCATGTGATGAAACATGAATTTGCTCCCACGAGCCTGAGTCGAAAAGATAGTCCATGGAGTAGAAATACAATGACACTCCGGAAAAGAAAAAATGTTCCGGTCGCAGCAATCCGTAAGAAGGTCATGCTGACTGTATGGTGAGAGACTGATTTCCTTGAAAAATGTGCAACTGTAAATAGTGCGTCCTATTGCTGAATAAATGAAAATATTAATAAATAAAAATAGCATCAATATTCTGGAATCATCTTTCCCCAAGATAATGCAAGGCTTCATATTGTAGCAGGAACGGTGGAAAGTACCAGTCAGTTTGGTTGGTAAGAGCTGCCATAACATCTTTTGAGTCCAGATCGGGTCCCACCTCTGATTTCTACTAGTTTCTGAGTTGAACGAAGACAAAAGTTTGTTTTTCGATAGGGATAAAGGGTTTTAAAAAACGGAGTCTATATTGAAAAATGAAGCAAATTTTTTTCTGGGTAAAATGTGAGTCGTTTTATTGCAAAATTTAACATATATTGAATGACCCAAATACAGAAACACATTATATATATATATATATATATATATATATATATATATATATATATATATATATATATATATATATATCCTCCGCCAAAAGCAGTATATAAAGAGAGGGAAAACTGGTTTGATTTCAGAGTTTTCCTTCTCCTAGGGAGGAACAGATAGATTCATGCCTTTCTCAAGGGCACTAGCATGAAGTGAAAAGCAGTAAGCCCTGTCCAGTATTTGAACTCTGGCTTCCCTTTCCATTTCCTATTGCGATAACCGTTACATTAAACGCACCACATGCAGGATGCGACAAAGGTCTATTTCTAAGCGGAGTACAGCTGGTTTGATTTCTGGGGTTTTCCCTCTCCCTAAACCACTTACCATACCGGTGCTTAAGAGCACAGTCTGCTCGATTATTTACCCATAGTTGGAAGGAGACGAGATAGTTTCAAATTGTAAATAACGTCGTCCAGGATTTGAACTCAGGTCAACGATTCTATATATACATATATATAAAGACATTTTTAACAAGTTATTTGGGATTGTAAAGAAAAAATCATCCTGTTAATATCCTTAAAAATGACCGATAGTGGGAGAAAACATACAAGGGAAAAAATTCCCTGTTTTGTTAACACCTGATCAAATTAAAGAAATCTTGTATGACGACAAAGAAAACATCAATAAAAATCTGTTAAGATGACTTTTCTCTGGTTATAATAAAACATACTTTATATATACATATATATATATATATATATATATATATATATATGTATATGTGTGTGTGTTTGTGTGTGTGTGTGTGTGTGTTACGAGTGCATATTTGTGTGTGTATGTGTAAGAGGGTGAATAATGTGTCTTTATGCATAAGTGGATGAGTTTGAGGTATGTGTAAATATAGACATAAACCTGTAATTAAATTCAAATATAGGAGTGTGAATATATATATATATATATATATATATATATATATATATATATATATATACCAACCCGTATGTGTATATATGTAGGAGTGCGAGTAAATATAGCTTGTATTTTAACTCTGTTGCACTTTATTTGCAATCCAATCTACTGTCAAGATAACCTTTGAATACGCTTAAAAAATAATCTATGCCTTCTGTGAGCAGTACTTCTCAAACGTGTTTGAACAAATAGAGAATTTTTCTTGAAATCGTTTAATTTTAAGAATTGAAAACCGGAACATGACGCAAGAATAAGCAAAATTCTATGTTATCAACATAAGGGGCTTTCCCTTTAGTCATGTTTTTGAGTCAGAGTAATGTTTTGTTTAGTGGAATCAAGTTGTTAAATTTTTTTTTTTTAAGTTGTTATTCTACCGGTATAAATTTAAAATCTTTTTGGTAATCTTTTTTTTGTTGCAATACTTCAGCCTCCTTTTTCTACGTCACTTTATATTCTTTCTCTCTTTTGAAAAAGATAAAATATCTGACTTCTGACCTACCCCCGCCATAATAACCCATTCTTTGTAAGACTTTACTTCGCTACACTTATTGTCAACGAAGGAAGTGTCTGTACAATTTCCATAGCTTTGAGAGAAGGAAACAGAGAGAGAGAGAGAGAGAGAGAGAGAGAGAGAGAGAGCGGCAAGAAAACAAAAAGAGAGAGGAAGGAAGCAAAAAGAGAGAGAGAGAGACAAAGAGAAAGTGGAAAGAGAGTAAAAATCAGTAGAAAGAGAGAGAAGAGAAAGTGAAGCAGAGACAGACAGACAAAAACAGAGAGTGCAAAGACGCAGAGAGAGAGAGAGAGAGAGAGAGAGACAGAGAGTTTGTGAGCGAGAGAGAAACACACAGACAGACAGACACACACACACACACATACACACACACACACACACACACACACACATATAAACATATTACTTTCTAACCATTCCCCCCAAATACTTTACCCACCACTGATCCTACTGCCATGACAAGAGATGTCTGAAGAGTTTACATTTTTATTAAATAAACATATTTCCTCACGTAAATAATTTTTACTGACATAGAAATTTGCCATTTGGAGTATCGGTTTAAAACTTTGAATAAAAAAAGCCGTGAATGAAATGAAAATGTAAGCCGAATTAACTTAACCATCGATTCTGAGGTGATGGCAAGATTTTAGTTGGGAATCATCTGACTCCAGAAATTCCTCTTCTGTCTTCATCCCCGTACACTGGCTTTGAATGCAAGTTCGCTTCAGCTTCAAAATACGTCGTTCTTACTTTATTCTATTTCACTTTGTATTCCTTCATACGATCGGTAGTCTCCGTGGCGTAGTGGTTATCGTGCTGGTTTATGACATCGTAGTAAACGAGTTCGAACACCAGTCGCGTTATTACGTTCACTTTTGGACTCTTGAGAAAGGTATAAACCCCTCCAGCTGTAGGTTAATAGTATCCTTGATTTTCTACTTCAAGGATGGCTTTGGCTTTAAATAAGCCATGAAATCAGATATGCAATTAAATAAAGAAACCAAATTAACCTACATATGATGACCTCACAATGGACTAAACTGGCCATTTCATAGACATTTGCATTGAACCTTGCAAATTTATCAAATCCTGTAATAAGCACAGGTTTATGGGCTGAAATTTCACCAAGAATCCATTGATGACCTCTAAATAGCCCCAAGTTGGACATGATAAAATATTTATAAGTCTTTTGATGCGTACACGTAAAAAAATAAAAATAAACAAAAATAAACAAAAATTAGATTTAAAACCATACTTTTGAGCATATGATTGTACTAAAGGAAATGAAGGGATTACTTTTGAGACATGTAAAAGCACAAGATCAAAACATAACATCTCAAATGAAAATTCGGGGTACATAGTTATACAAAATGAAGTGGAATTGTTACTTTTGAGATATAAGATCAAAACATTACATCTCAAACCAGATTTTGGAGAAGTATTAATAGCAAATGGCAGAATCAAATTAAATCAAATGAATGCACACAGTTTGACTTGAAGTTTTACTTCTAATAATGGAATTATATATGTCATGTAATTGATATTTATATTGGAAATCAATTTGGGCGAAAAAATATCAGCAATTTAAAGAACATTTCGATTATGGATGTTTTCCATATTACCGAGACAAAACTCAAAATTACTTCAAAGAAATGACACGTAGGCCCTTGCTTAAGAGTATATATATACATATGCGCACGAGCGTATGTGTGTACTATATTCTACTGCAGTGTTTTGCTGATAATTCGGTGCTCTTTTACTTAAAAAATAAACATTTTGAGGGGTGTTACCTTAAATTTGGTTCTAAAAAGTAAAATTTTACTTGAAATAATAATTAAGATATATTATTAAACGTTGCAGTCTAAAAAAATCAGAACATTTCTGGAAAGCATAGCGGTATTTTGTCCTAAATTAGACAATAACTGACCGAGAAAGCCATTCAAAATATTGTTCAACAATTTCTATAACAAATTTGCTTGCACAAATTTTGCCATGAATAATTTTTAATGAAACTGTCAACTTCAAAACACCGTAACTTTTCAACAAAAAATAACTGAAATAAAATTCAGAAAATGTGTGTGTCCGAACTCCAGGATTAAGAATATGTACATGTCATGTTACACTAATAATCATGAAAAATAGCTCCTGTCTGGTCTTAGCCATTGTGTTTTGTGGAGAACCTCTCGTTTTCCTTTGCATCTTGCTCTTGTCTTTCACCCTTTGCACAGGGTAAAATTGCAATGTTAATCCAACAACAAATCCAGTGTCATTGCATAACACGCTTAACTTTTTATACCACTCGTAAAAATGTATCGTTTTTATTATTTGTATGTATATATATATATATATATATGTGTGTGTGTGTGTGTGTGTGTGTATCTGTCTGTATGTGAAAAAATTAGAAGAAAAGTGGATAAACCAAAACACAGACTACGAATTCAATTAATATTTCGTCGTTATTTATCAAAAGACTTCATCAGAAGTCTTTGTATAAATAAAGATGAAATATTGATATATTCATAACATTTTCCGGCGTCCATACAAAAAATATCGCCCACACGTATTTAAGTAAGAAATCAAATAGATGAATAACACCGAAAACTAATTTTTTCTAAGAGGTTTTTTAATATCTAGTTGGATACAATTGGGAAAGTAGGGCATAATATACCTTAGCAGATATTGCTGTAAGAATTATACCACTTTAGTTCTTAGTGATTCCGAAGTCGCCTTTCTTCAGGAAATCGAGGTGCAACCTTTCGATCATTTTTCTATTGTGATTTGGTTTTACATGGCAATACATAATTGAAGAAATATTTCATCAAATTTCCTTCTTCAGGAGATATTTCATCAAGACCTGCAGCTTATCTGCTTTTAATTGTTTTAAGAACTGCGCTAAACTCTGTGAATTGTCCAAGTTTGATGTCTTGTTGACAATAGTTAATTTCTTCAGTAGGCTTATTGATAATTTCCTGAAGGTTTCCAAGCAGATTCTTGAAATGTTCTTTCCATTTCTGAAGTCTTTCTTCTTGGCAGGCAGCTTTTAGTTTTGCTATCGGGGTGTTTTTTATTCACTGTCTGCCATACTAAATGTGATTGTCTATGTACAGAATTCCTAATTTTATAGATTTTACCTTGAATGCATTTTTTGGGATGTTTTAGTTTTTTCTGAGCTTTCTTGTATTTCTGTTCATTGCTTTGTGTTGGATCCTTATTCAAAAGAAAAATATTCTTAATCCAATTTAGGGATTGTTTCTTTGAACGCTGTTTTTAGCAGATTCCTGTAGCTGTACACACCTACTCGCAACGTTTAAAATAAGCTTAAACTATTGATGGTCTGAAGAAAATAATGCTGATTTCAAGAAGAAAAAAATGACTTCGTTACGTTTTTCACATTCAACTTATATGAAACGGATAATCGCGTATCAAATGCAGCCTAATTTATAAATGCACTTATTACATCCCCCTTTTTGTTTAGCATGATCGCCAATCTACGACCTTTAAAATTAAAAAAAAAAGGAAAAAGAAAGAAAAAAAGAAAATAAAGCCTTGACTCTTAAATAAAAAAAAAAACAAAAACAAATTAGATAAGATTTTAACCTTAGAATAAACGACAACTCATCTGTTTGCTGTAACAAAACACAATGAACAGACCTGATTTATTTTAGCCATTTAAATATTACATTCTCCGAAAAGAGTTCCTTCGGTTTGTTAAGTAAAAAACTATATATCAACAGTATTTAAACTAAAACCTGACGTGCGTTAGACAAAAGAGATTACATGAGTGATTGATTGATTTTAACGACTTATCAACCCACCAAGGTTTTTTTTTTGTACCTTGAGGTTACAGGATCACGTTCATTATACATTCATATTTACATTGCAATGTAGTTATTTATTAAGAGTTTTTTTTGTCTTTGGTCCTATCGTTAAGGAATACTTTTTAAACAGATCTATTTGACCAATACATTGGGCTCTGACTGGTACTAACATTCAGGGTAAGATTAATGGCAATGATAATGAAAGGGTGACTTCACACTCCCAACTTTCTATAACTGCGTCTCCAGATACACCTTAGCCTGGATACCCTTTTTTAAGGGAAGAAGTCTTACCATTCATCAGATGATACAGTTAATGTATTCTAAGCCCCTCCAACTTAGCTGAAAAGGGGGTACAAATAGAGTAAGCTATATAAAACATTGCTTCTCCAGCAGTGCCCCACATGTTCTGTTCGTATTACTTGGATGGTTTTTAAGATAGAAGGTAAGTAGTCGTACAGCTGCTGTTTTGTGAGGTGTTGCTTCTAGGAGTTATTCTAACGAGTGTACTGATATGCCACTAAACAATCTGATGGTGAGGCTCTAGGCTTGATGATGCGGAGAATTTGAAGTACCCCTTCATTGCCAAGTCTATACTGACACGGAGCGGTAGTACCTGCTTGGATCTCATCTATGGGTCAAATAGAACTATTCAAACATTTACTAGATTTGAAACCATTAATGTTGAATAGAATTACTGGTGTTAAAAAAGAATAAAGTTACTTACAAACGACTCTTTTACAAATTATATATATAAAGAAAATTTGGAATTAGATAACCTAAAAGGGTTGATATGCCGTAAAAGACGACCAACCAACCAACCAACCAACCATTATCTATACTAAACAAATATCTGATATTCCTACCTACAATGTTACCTTCTTATATTTCAAGTAAGTCTTCTGGAAAACAAGAAAACAATTCTTCAGAAGGTAATTCAATGGATAAGAAAGGCTATTTTTTTCTCTGTGAATTTTAGTTTTGTCGATGGTTTTTAGATTTTTATGTCTTCTCTTTTTAAGTAATTTTCTCTATGCAGTATTGTATGTAAATTCGATACACCTATTAAAGCAGTAACCAAATATCAATCGGGGGTCTAGTAAATACTATTTGCCTGTCAACATCTACTCTGCGAGATATACACATCATAACAATAACGTCCCCGAGAAAAAGCCTAAACCAAGCAGGACAAACCGGAGTATATAGAAACATGGATCAGGTGTTTCACAACGTTGACAAGAGTTGAGAAATTAAAAGATGAAAAAGCTAACAGAGGAGGAAATGAAATCACACTTTTATTTCTGGCTACGATGAAGCTGAAAAGAAAATATCGACAATGGCTTACCTAGGAGAATTGAATGAATTAACTTATGAAGAGATTGTTAGAATAATTAAGAAAAATATTCGATCCAAAAAAAAAAAAAGACTAGTTGTTGCTAAGACGACTAAATTCATGGAGACTAGATAGGACCCAAACGAGTCTATAAGACAATATGCTGACAGATTAAAGGAGGCATCTAAATATTGAGGATTCAAAAAACTGGGAACAAAACACGTGATTACAGAGGATGAATTAATCCTTCTCTGAGTCACAAAAGTTATGCAGAACACATCACACGAACACAAAATACTTGAAAGATAAGTAACATGAATTTAAAAGTGATCATAGAATTTTTTACAACAGCTGAAATTGATTAAATAGTTCAACCAACAAAAAGACTATCAAGAGAAACCCAAGATAATCAAGTTTGCGATCAAATACAAATATTGTAGCAACGAATATAAGAGAAAGAAGAGTAAATGGTCGGCCTTAGGAAAAATATATTCAAATTGCAAATAGATCATTTTCAGGCGATATCCAGTTACAAAAGAACAATATAAATCACAGACTCTTGAACAGATAATGCCGAAATATATGCCATAGATACACCCACCAAAACCAGAGGAAAAAATGGTGAGATTGTCTATTTTTTTCAATGCAAGTTGTCACGGAGAGTGATGTCACTTTAATACTAAGAAAATGGGCAAACCGAAATAGAGAGAGATTACTGGACGAGAAATCGTTTAAATGAAAACTCTTATCCAAGCTATGTAGAATCTAGAAAATTACAATTTTTTTTTTTACTTATGGTAGTGGCAAAACTAAAAAAAAATGATACAGTCAAATATACTAGAAAAAGCTCCCCAAGGTAGTTGCAATTGTATTAAACTGATTGTGGCCATAAGAATGCCAGATGGAGATTTAAGAAAGAAATATGCTCAGACTCGTTTCCGTTACCAAATATTGAAATTGCAAGCAATGAATTATCAAGAAGGAAGTATATTGAAAAATTAGATCTCAAGTCCCACTCAGATTGAAATTGACGAGAATAATCAGAAGCACAATAGCAACCAAGAGAATACGACCGCTCTGGTTCAGGGAGGTGTAGTAACTTATGTAAATCAGATGAAACCATAAAAGTAGAAACCCAATATCAACCTGGTCTAGCTAATGCTATTAGCTAGATATGCACATGATAACACCCTTCAATATATGAATAATATTGAAAGGTTTAATTTTCAATGAATATTATTCAAACCTAAAATACCTGACACTTTTATCTATAAAAAAAGGAGCCTCAAACGCCTTTAGTTATTCTGACGAAAGGTAAAAATAAACAATATTTCCCCATTAATATTTTTCAAGGGTAATGAATAAACATATACAAACTTAAGTTAGAATAAGATTTAGTAATATAAAAGATACTTTTAAAAAAGTAGGTTTTCAATCAAATATTGAAAAAACATTGAACAATTTTTTTTAAAGAAAATATCTACATCAAGTTACGAAATAAATAATACCCCCCCCCAGAAAATAATTAGTTACTGATTAAAAAATCAATTCAAAAATTAATTTTAAACTTTTCTTGAAATATCTTATAAATCGAAATGAAAAGTGAGAAAATATTTTTGAAGAAATGCACACCCAAAAAGTTATTCTGTATCCGGCAAAAGTTAATTTTTGTGGATTCACGTCAAAATAATAATTGATTTTCATTGAGACATCTGTAAAGAGATTATACATCAATAAAAAAAAACACAAAACAGAAAAATGATCAAAATTGAAAAAGCAGTACATATTTAAAGCTGAGTTTTTTTGTTTTTTTTGTGTAATGTAATAAGTAAAGTTGGTAACTATAGTCGGGGGTGACTTTTCGATAACTACAACACCAAAATGTAGGGTAGGGCGCTACTCTTTTACGCTTGATCCGTACTTTATAATGCTGAGTGTTAAGCACGGAGGCATCAAGTACCATTTTTCGAGTCTTTGGTATTACTCGACCTGAGAGTGAACCCAAGTCTCCCAGGCCATTGGCGAACACTCTAACCATTATGCCAATGTAATGTAATATTAAGGAAAAAATAAATGTGGATCATTTAATATAAAAATATTTGTCTGTTTTTTTTTCTACAAATTTCAATAATAAAAAAGAATAATGATTTTTTTTTCTCTTTTCCCAAAGGTAGAAGCCAACGGAAACAAATAAACTAAAAATGCCGACAAAATTAATATTTTACTTATTTCATATTTTGATTAAAAAAAAGTGATACAACGGTAAAAATAAACCTACAACAATTATAAAAAAAAGAATACTGTAAAATTTAAAGATCTTTAAAATATGAAAAGTCTGGGATATAAATAAAGTTTTCCAAAAGACGAAAATATCACAAACATTGAAAACAAAACAAACAAAAAACATATTATCTTTAGAATTTTGAGTTACACAATATTCATTCATTTTGAAAATTTCATTATTTTTTACTTGAATAGCGAAACCCGATAATTCGCTGATTTTTTGTGATTTTTACCAAAATACCATGTTTTAGTTGGTTCACGTTTTTGTTTATATCATATATATATATATATATATATATATATATATATATATATATATATATATATATATGGTGGGGGTGACGTGTGTGTGTGGTGAGTGAGTTTTGAGCTACCGAAACTGTGTTATCACCCTGGTTGGCGGCTGATGAGGCTAGGGTATCGCACGTGCTTTCACACGTTGTATGATGAATATATATATTTATATATATATATATATATATATATATATATATATATATATATATATATATATATATATATATATGGTGGGGGGTGACGTGTGTGTGTGGTGAGTGATGGTGCATAATGTTTTTATGAATAAGTATACAAAAAGACACATTCTGCAAAGTATAATTGAAGTATGTGTATAGACACAAACCTTTCTCTCTTTCTCTGACCCTCTCCGTCTCTGTCTCTGTCTGTCTGTCTGTCTGTCTGTCTCTCTCTCTCTCTCTCTCTCTATATATATATATATATATATATAGAGAGAGAGAGAGAGAGAGAGAGAAAGGAATGTAGGTAAATAGGTATTGTATTTCAATTCTGTTGCACTCTATTTATAATCCAATCAACTGTCAAGATAGCCTTAAATGAGTTTTAAAAATAACTTATCTAATTTTATTACGTTCTCAACGTTTATCCTATATATATATATATATATATATATATATATATATATATATATATATATATATATAATTCAAATGGTAGTGGGTAATATCACAAGGTGTGCTTATATGTTGAAAGCTATTTCTGATGCATTCCTATCAAATCATTTTAATGCATTCCCAGTTAAACTCTTTCTAATGCATTTCTATTATAACATTCTTTCTAATGAATTTTTATAGTAAAACTCCCCCGTTACATTTCTATAGTAAAACCCTTTTCAATTCATCTCTATTTTAAAACTCTTTATAATGCGTTTTAATTGTAAAACTCTTTATAATGCATTTCTAAAGTAAAATTCTATCCAATGCTTTCTTATAGAAAAATTCTTTCGAATTAATTTCTATAGAAAAAATTCCAATATGTTTTTATAGTAAAAGTCTTTCTTATGCATTTCTATAACAGAAGCATTTGTGATTATTTGTTACTTGTTCAGGCTACCTTACTTAATCTAATTTTCTGATATTTTCATAGAAAAGTAAATCTTTTTAGAGTGTCCACCATATTTTATACAAATTTTATGAAATCAAATGATTAAGAAGTTATTTTTGTAATTTTTCTTACAAAATAGGCTTTTCATTCAATTATCGATAAAATAATAATTTACTTGCTATATATTATTACTTATAATGGAAATTGAGACTACTTTTCATAAATATTTGAACAAGGACATTCTCCTGGATATAAAAATAAACTCCATCTGGTGCTAAGGTTCCAGTTCTGAAGATCTAGAGCGTTTGGTGTGTCCCTTTATGGACATTACTCCCAGGTCTACTCAGACTCGGAGTACCTGTTAGTGTCCCAGCCATTTGTCGAACAGATCTATTTGAAAATTATTAGAATTAAATAGTAATGCTTGTAACCATACAACTAAGTGGAAACATGTGATTATTAATTAGAATAGTTGCTTGAAAGCTTATAAGTAAAGTAAGGCTGTCAAGGGTGACCCGAAGGCTGTCAAGGGTGACCCGAAGGCTCCCTTTTCAATAGCTACTACACCGACGTGTAGGGAAGAGCGCTTGTCTTTTACCTGGATTGCTCAACTTTACCCTTGATCCTTACCTTATAATTCTGAGTGTTAAGCAAGGCGGTATCAAGTACCATTTTTTGAGTCTTTGGTATGACTCGACCTGGGATTGAACTCCGGTCTCTCAGACCATTAGTGAACACTCTACTCATTTGGCCAATGAAAGCTAATAATTGTGTATAATTAGAAGCACTTAATAGCATGGAATTGTGTACAAAGAAATGATTATTAAAAAAGAAAGAGTCACTTGAAAGCTTATAATTGTGTATAATTAGACGTACTTAATAGCATAGAATTGTGTGCAAACATATGACTATTAAATAGTAATAGTCACTTAAAAGCTAATGATCGTGTATAATTTGAAACTATACAAGTGTATGCAAATTATTAGCATTTTAAAGGAGTACTTGATACAACTCTGTAGAAACAAAAGGCTAAAGACAAAAGAAAATGCTGTGGAACATTGAAAATATTATGATTGCAATCATTTACAAAAGATCAAGTATCAGCATTCAATAACCCATAGGAAGTTGATTTACCGTTAAACAAATAAACCAAAACAAACATTTCTTTCTATTCTGTTTTCTTGCATTTCTCTCTTTTATTTTCTATTTCTTCTTATTCTTCTCTCTGTTGTAATAAAACATTTTGGCATTGAATAACTCGTTAGAGGTTGATATACCGTTAAACAAATAACCGAATTGAACAGGCTTACCCCACCCAAACTTATTAACTAAGGTTGAAAGAGTCACTGAGAACTTTTGGCAGAGAAGATGCAAATTAACTAATTAGTTTAGCAAACTTTCCAAACATATATATAATTTCACCTTTTTAACCTCTTTGAAGAAGAAGAAGAAGAAGAAGAAGAAGAAGAAGAAGAAGAAGAAGAAAATAAACCTTATTAAATGAAGGTCTTGGTAAATTCCAAAATGTTGGTTTTTCTTGCATTATGTTTCTGAATTTAACTGGCATAAACAAATTCTTATTTGTTTAAATACTTATGAACACTTTAATATATCGCTTGTAAAAATAAATGAAATTGCAATTAAAAGTTTCACGTTGCACGTGGTCAATACAGCATAAAACTTTTAACCTTATGAGTTTTGTTGTTTGTATTTTTGTCATTTAAATGTTTTTACTAGTTGCTTTATAAGCAAAAAGCTTTTAACAATAATCTCTCTCTCTCTCTCTCTCTCTCTCTCTCTCTCTCTCTCACACACACACACACACACACACAAATATATATATATTACTTTGGTTTGGTTTGTTTGTTTAATGCCACATCAACCTTCATTGGTCATTTAATGCTAAAATCATTTCAGTAGATGAACATTAGTGAAACTATTTAGCCACAACTGGACGGATAATGGGATTCATGCCTTTCCGAAGGGTATTTATATTTTAGATTAATTCAATCTCCAAAACAACTGCTTCTTACCGCCTAAAGCCAGTTGCTGAATCTGAATGAGGTTAACTAATTTGTTTAGATTACTTTAAAAATCGTCAAGAAAAATAAGATTAAAAATAAATACCGAAATTTTAAGAATTTTCAATCTTTTTTTAATAATCATTTTTATCTCTCTCTTCCTCTTCTTTTGCTTCCTTTTTTTTTCTTTTGATACGTGATTGTTTTGGATATGATAGTGTTATTAACTTTGATCTTCTCGCTAACCGGCAACGCTTGCCTTATTGCAAATGGAACCACCTAAAAATTGAACTAATCTTTCTCAAAAATAAGGTATTCACAAAGCCGGATCTTCAAATTAGAAGAATAATTTTTCTCTTTTTGTAAGGTTATAATCAGTTCACTTGTTTCTCGTAAAAATCTTTACGACTTTTTTTTTTATAAATATCTTTACATCAGTTGTCTCAAAATGTTATTCCTCGTTTAAACTTAAGTAATTATTCTGTATGTATTTCGTGAAAATTCCGCGAATTCAGTTCGAACATACAAGTTGTGTTCAAAAAGTATCAAATCTCAAGCTGTATTTACCAAATCAGAAATGAACAATGAATAAAATGTTAAATTTTGTCAAAATACGAGGTGTGTTTAAAAAATATCGAGACTGAAGCTGTATTTACCAAGACAGAAATGAACAATGACTAAAGCGTTAATTTTCTTTGAAATACAAAGTGTGTTCAGAAAGTACCGAGACCAAAGCTGTAGTTATCAAGGCAGAAATGAACAACGAACAAATCATACATTCTCTTCAAAATAGTCTCCTCTCCATTCAAACAAACCAATTGAGCATAAGTACGCTGTTTAAACACAGTTAAATGTAAAAACAGTTCTACTTCAAATAATTAACTTTAGTGTAATTACACAGTTTAGCTCTATTTGACCCATAGATAGTACCCTATCAGGTACTACCACTCCAGGCCTGAGTAGGCATGGGAGCGATGGCAATGAAGGGGTACTCCGCATTTCTCAGTGCTCTAGCATTACTGAAGCCTCACCATCATATTGTTTAGAGTCATATCTTGTACACTCGTTGGGTAGTCTTACCCCTCAGCTGTCAGTGTATCATCATCATCCTCATCATGTCGTGCCGCAAGCACGGATATCACTGACACTCTCTCGCCACGTCTCCCGGTCGTTCATCGCCTCTGGCAGGTCTTCAGGGCTACATCCCGTAGCCTCACATAGCTGCTGTATGTATGTTCTAGCTGGTCGTCCCGCTTTTGCCCGGCCATATGTGGGGGTCCATAGGAGTACATCCCTTTTGAGTTCGGCCCTGCTTCTCCAGCAGTGTCCTGCATGTCTGGTTTGTCTAACTTGTATAGTTTTCGTGATGGGAGGCAGGTGGTCGTATAGTTGGTGCTTTGTGGGGTGTTGCCACCAGGACTTGTTCAATATTGCTGGCAACAATCTTGTGTAATTGCCGTCTAGCTTCTTCTCCAGCCGTTTAGTAAGCGTCCAAGTAGTGCATCCAAATAGCAATATCGATACGACCGCTGCCTGGAAGAAACTGCGTTTCATTTTATCGGTCAGGTCAGATTTCTATATGATCGATAGCCTATCAATAGCTGTCCATACCTTCGTTAGCTGTGTGTCGATGTCTTTTGCGGTTGATGAGACACCGCTTCCTAGGTAGGTGAATTTGTTTACCAGTTTCAGAGAGGTTCCATCTAGTGTGGAGATGTCGCCTGTTTGATTATAGCACATATATTCCATTTTGTGTGCATTGACATGGAAGCCAATGCCTGCGGCGGCTCGTTCCAAACTATGCTGTAGTGTTTTGGCTTGGTTGGGTGTATTTGATAGACAGTGTATACTGCAGCCACAGCTGACTGAACCATGGAGATTTGAAGAGTGTGGAGTACCCTTCATTACTTAATTACTCCCAGGTTCACTTTGATCGGAAATGATAGTATCTGTTAATTCGATTGAATTCTTTGAAAAACTATATGAAAATGTAAATATAAACGTATTACAGATACGATTCTCTAACGTCTAAGCAAAAAAACCTAGATGAGTTGACGTGTCGTTAAAAGCAATTAATATAATCCAATCAAATCTTAACTTTGAGATGAATTTTCAATTTAAGAGACAAAAACCGCAAGGAACTAATTCTTGTGTATACGGACGGTGTTAACACTTTTACAAACCTTTGTTTCGCCAAAAACTGCAGGACAAGAGTTGAACAGGCGCATTTTTATGGTGAATCTATCGCAGATCTGAGGACAATATGCCTGTTCGTTTACGACGCACAGGATCACCGAAATAACGTTATAATTCCCAGTAATTCTGTTTGATGACCATTTGAAGCAAATCTAAAGCCGCGATTTCTTCTATCACCAGTAGCCGATCGATTGATTGATGGAATTTTACAGCGTGTCAATCTGTCTAGGTTTATTTTATGCATCAAGGTTAGGGAATCACATTCATTGTACGTTTATATTAACAGGTTTTCTATTGTTGTTTCTAAAGAGATTTTTTGCGCATAGTCCAGTCGAATACAAATACTTTTAAACAGAATTATTTGACCTCTAGATGAGACCCTAACAGGTATTTCCACTTCAGGTCAAAGTGGAACTGGGAGTAAGGGTAATGAAAGAGTTTGCTACACTCCCCTGATTACCAGAACTGGATCCTCACTTTCAGACGCAGTTTAGTGTCATATCCAAGACACCCTCTTTTTTCTGGGGTATTTCACCTCTATAGAGGGTATACAGTCAACGTATTCTTTGCCTCGTCGATCGGGTGAACTGTGGAATAATTTCGGCTTCAACTCGTCTTATTCCCAAATTGTCATGACTCATTTAAATGATTATTTGATTTATTTCTCGAATATCTTTTTTAAAACCATCGTTGTCCGATCTTAAAATGCTTAATTCAAAAGCACTTACCTTCTATCACACAAACCATCCAGGCTGTTACCGTGTCTGTACTAATATAGGGTTGCACTACTTGAAATCTAATGAAACCGTTTTAGAAAAGGTTAGATAGGAACTGCACAAGTCACGTTTTGAACAATTTCTGAAAGTAGCACCCTAAAAACAAGCTCCAAGGCAACTTACCTCCGATCTCGCAAACCATTCAAGTAAGACGAGCACGACATATTGAATACTGCTGTGAAGTAAGAACGACGTTCTCTTAAGGATTTCTATTCATGGACACTCTAGTGTCGGCCGACCAGCAAAAACTTACATTCACCAGATCTGTATGGACGCTGGGTGCCGTCTTGAGGACTTACTAAGCATGATGGCTGCTTGAGACCGAGAGAGAGAGAGAGAGAGAGAGAGAGTGGGGAAATCTATGGTATCAACATGCCTCGATGAGAGTGATTAATTCAAACGCAAAAAGATTTAAACCTGACTGAAACCTGGTGCTGCCGAAAGCCTAAATAATAAACAAATGTAGTTGTTCAAAAGTGTCTATCTTGGTCGTTTAAATATTTTTTCAAATTGTCTCCAGTCACCACGAATAGCAAGTCACTCCCTCTGAGCCGGATTTAGAGTAAATATTTTGTTTTCAACGCCACTTGATAACACATTATCGTCTTTCACTAAAAATAGACATTTTATTAGAAAACCTGATATGAGTAAAAATAAAAATAATCCGAGTAAAAAGGTTTCATATTTGTTGCGTGACTGATTCTTTTTTTTTTTTTTTTTTTTTAACCCTGCTGAAGTTAAAAACTCTCTGATTTACTAAACTCAACCAAAGTTGAAATGATTTTCAATTAAATATACAAAAGAAGTTGACTAAAGGGGGTCTCTTGATATTTCAAAAGTCCCGTTCAAATTGCAACCCCTTTATTTTGGTAACCTAATTTACGTTTAAAGCAATGTTTAGGTACTTTGGTTCTCTCCCCCTCCATCTCTCTCATGCACATACAGACGTTGCAGTATTATTCATAATTAAGTACGCAGTACACCTGTACCAATGTTTATATAAGAACTTAATTTTTAAAAAAAGTATTTACAGTGACAACGGATATTATTAGGCATTATCTATTACCAAACTCTGCAGCATTGAAACCCAGTACCCCAAAAACTGGTATAACACCACTAACAATTTTATATTGTAAGTACATTTGCAAACCAAACTGGATTTTTATTCATTCATTGTTTGGTTGATTTTTATGGTATGTCCACCCGTCTTGGGTTATTTTCTGCCAAGAGGTTTACAGTTTTTGTATCGTTGTGTCTTAAGAGTTTCTTGCCTATTTTTTGCACATGGTCCTATCGAATACGAATAATTTTTTACGAGATCTATTTACACCATAGATGGGACCCTAAAAATATTACAATTCTGGGTTAGAATCGACCTGGGAGTAATGGCAATAAAGAGGTACTCTAGACTCCTAAGATCTTCAGGATTAAAGCTTCGCCATCAGTCGCAGTTTAGTGTCAAAAAGAGTGTTCTGGACACTCTTTTTAGGTGGGGTGGACGTACCCTAGTGCAGAGGAGACAGTCAGCGTATTCTAAACACAATCAACAGAGTTATGCATTTTTTGTTACAAACATTCAATACAGTAGATTTTAGTAATAAATAATACCTAATAATATCCATTTTTGAATGTCTAATTCCCAACTCGAAATAATAAAATCCTGGTATCTTAGCTTTAGAAGGAAATTAACTTATTCTAGATCATTGTTAGGTGGGTATTTACTCATGGGTGATACACCCTCTCACCCCCACTCTCTCTCTCTCTAACCCTTTTCTTCTTCCTTCTCCTGTATTATTAAATTTAGTGTTAAATACGTAAATTGCCAATTTAAAAGTTCGTCTTAATATGAATTCTGATATTCACAAGGATAAACATGTTAAGACAAAACAATGAGACATTGTTTTCGAAATGTTTGGGCCCGTATTTTTGTCCTAAAAGAAACCCGCCTCGAGGAATAAAAATTAATTTCGAGACAGAGCAAGTACCCTTGACCTAAGAGGCCAGTTTAATAGCGTTGACCTCGAAACTTAAATTATGTGCTGCCATGAAACAGCTTAGAGATAACGATTTTAAAATCCTGGACGAACAATGCCACATTTTATCGCGATAATAATGATGCTTATAATAATGATGCTGATGTATAAAACAAATAAACAGAAAAAAAAATTAATAAAAAAAGAAGATAAAAAATGAAGCAAGGAAAGAGATAAACTGGAAAGCTTCACACTTGTCGGTTACTTAGTTCAACTTAGTCTGGTACCAGATCAGAAATATAGAGCGCCCAATAACAATCAAACTCACGAACAATAGTCTGCCAGCATAATCCACAAAACAATTACACCATGTTAGGTGCCCTTATTTACAAAGTTTTGCTTAGTCTTGCACACAAACCTTAAGTTGCTGACAGTATATATTCACTCAATCCTTCTCCTACATGAAGGATAAGCCCTGTCGGTTGGGGCTGTAGAATACATCAACTGCATCTCAGCAGAGGGGTAACACCCCTCCTGCCCAAGTAGTGTTCTGGATATAACCCTAAATTGCATCTGATGGTGAGGCTCTGGCCTTGGAGCTTTGAGGAATATGGAGTACCACTTCATTACTATTATTCCCTGATCCACTCTGACTCGGAGTGGTAGTAAGTGTTAGGGTTCCATCTACCGAGCATATAGAACTGTTTGACCATTTAACTTTTTGCAAATAAATGACTGATACTAAACTGAATTGTTAGTGTTCCGTAGCAATACTAGAAACTATTTAACGTTGTACAAACGAATGGGTAATCTTGAATAGAATTGTTAGTGTTGAATAGCAATACTTGAAACTGTTTAACTGTGAACCTAAATTGAATTATTAGTATTACATAGCAATATTTTGAACAATCTAACGGTGTAAAAATAATTTTATGGGTATGAAGTACTTCATAGCAACACTTGAAACCATTTGACTACATGCAAATGAATTTTGTTGAATAGAATTAGTAATTTTAAATCCCAATGCTTGTGACCACTTCATTGAGTGCAAGCAAATGATAAATATTAAGGAGAATTGTTAGTGTTTGATAGCAATACTTGCAATTATTTAACTGTGTGCAAACAATAGCAATACTTTATTGTATGCAAACAAATTAGCTCTAACTCGTTTAAAAATAAAATGTCCTACAAACTATTCACGAACAAATCATGTATACATATATATTTAACTGTATAAAAACAAATAGATGATGATAGGTTAAATTGTTAGAGTTACATAGCAATACTTGAAACCGTTTAGCTGGAGGCAAAAATGATTAATATTAAGTAGAATTATTTGTGTTAGACAGAAATACTTGAAATCATCTACGGGCAAACAAATTATCTCTGGCTCGTTTAAAAATGTTATCTTCAAAATATGCATTTAAGAATTATATATATTTAATATATATATGTATAAACAGGATTTGGCATTAAATTACCCAAAGGGGTTGATATGCTATAAAACCCAACCAACCTGAAGGATGTGACCCATGGTTACTTTTTAAAAATAGTTACTGAATCCTTTCACCTCAAGCAGGATGAGACATAAGGTCAATTTTTAAGAGAAGTTTTTCTTCTTTTAGAATGGTTGCCTTACCAATGCTAAATTGCCCAGTCGGCTGGGGCTGTAGAATACACCGACTGCTTCTCTGCAGAGGGGTAAGACCCCACCCCAACGAGTGTCCTGGATATGACACTAAACAATCTGATGGTGAGGTTCCAGCAGTGCTGGAGCTTTGGGGAATGCGGAGTACCCCTTCATTGCCATCGCTCCCAGGTCCACTCTGGCCCGGAGTGGTAGCACCTGATAAGGGTCCTATCTATGGGTTAAATAGAACAAAACAATGCTTCTTTCACTATACTGATTTTTGCATTTAAACTGCGTATTTATGCTAAACTGAATTGTTTAAAATAGAACTGTTTTGACATTGGAACTGCGTACTAGTGCTGAACTGAATTGCTCGAAATAGAACTGTTTTTTACGTCTAAACTGTGTACTTATGCTGAACTGAATTATCTGAAATAAAACTGTCTGACATTTAAATCTATGTATTGCCCAGTCAGCTGGGGCTATAGAATACACTGACTGCACCTCTGCAGAGGGTAAGACCCCCCCCCTAACGAGTGTCCTGATATGACACTAAACAATCTGATGGTGAGGTTCCAGCAGTGCTGGAGCTTTGGGGAATACGGAGTACCCCTTCATTGCCATCGCTCCCATGTCCACTCTGGCTCGGAGTGGTGGCACCTGATAGGGTTAAATAGAACTAACATCACACGTATGCTAAAATGAATTGAGTAAACTGAATAGCTTGGAAAAGAAACGTTTTTGACAATTAAACCGTACTTACACTTCAACTGCGTGCTTATGCTTAACTGAATTATTTCAAATAGAACTGTTTTTCGACATTAAAACTGTATTTACACTTTACTGAATTATTACATACAACTGCTTGAATAGTTTGAAATGGAAATGTTTTTGACAATTAAACTGTACTTATGCTAAAAGGAACTGTTTTCAATAGAACAGATTATTTATATAAAAATGGATTTGGCGTTAAATAACCTACAAAGGTTGATATGCCATAAAACCAAACAAACCAAACCAAACCATTACTAATGCTAAAGTGCCCAGTCTTTCCTACTATTTAATCATTGGTGGGGGGAGAATAGGGACAAGGGATTTTATACATTCCCCGAGGGTATCAATCCAAACGTTCATGTCATTGGGCGATTGGGGTTCGAACTCACTTCTTTTGGGGTTGCAATCCAGCATTTTAGCCATTATAGTACATGGACTCCCCCACCTAGTCTAGTACAAGACTACTGGTTTAATAGCACTGTCAGAATTCTACACGAGTGAATGAAACTATCTGCTTTGCAAATACGACGAAAGGTCTCTTGTATTGGCTTAATAGTTAGCAAACTAGTCTTGCAAGTCACTTATCGCTAAGTAGTGAGTTTGATCCTCACTAGGTGCCAGATACTTGTGCATGTGTGCCAAATATGTACCCATGATATAGTTGGACAACCAGTAGTGGCTTAGTATCAAAGAGTATTTTGCTAAATAGTGTTATCCTTGTCCAGATGAGATACTTAATCAGAAAAAGGTTAGTCTGACTAATAACCATTAGTGGCTTCGTATCAAATATAGTATTTTGCTTCTTAATACTTTGAATATTTCATCTTTAGATCCATTGTTATCTCTATTTTCAAAAGATAATGACAAATAAAACACCTCACCATGGTTTAAGGGTTAGCAAGTGAGTCTCAAGGACAAATTACTACTTTTGCCTTCGTCTTGCGGGTCAATTACTACGGAGTAGTGAATTTGATTCTGACTTGGTGTCCTTTCTAGTAACAATGTAATGGTTAATAATCTAGTCTTGTAGATCACGACAACAATTATTGGGAACCAAACTCACAACTCAGAAATAAGTGACCAGCAATTCTTGTTTGCCAACCATTACATGACTAACAGTATGGGACACTTAGTGAAAATAAAACTCATTTCTCATCAGTAAGTGATCTCTAGTGTAATGGTTAGCAATTGATCTTGCAGATCAATAACGACTGAGCTGTAACTTTGATCCTCATTTGATATCCCATATTTCTTGTACTAATTCTGCACTGTACAGAAACCAGATGGCTCGAGAAATTTCGTTCTAGAAGGCTGTTTGAGGTCGTTCTTTAAGCCACAGAGGCAAATTCGGCCAATAACATTTGGAGATTATCTGACAAATTCAGCATTTCATAATCAACCTTCTTGACCTCGGCAAAAACATTTGAAACTGCTGAATTTTTTCACACCTGACCAAAATATTGCAAAACTTTTCCCTGACCCTAGTACCTTATCAATTACCCGTCCATGATGTGGGAAAACTGAAAAATTAATCTTGAACAAGGTCTTTAGATTGGGAGCACTCACATTAAATTAAGTTCTGTAAACGCCATAATTCTCACAACTGCTCTTGTTAGAATTATGCTATTTACTGTACTTGGATTAGTCTGGTACAAGACTTGTAGTTTGTGGTAACCTATTCAGAATTAAAGTTAATACATCATCATCATCATCATCATCATCATCATCATCATCATATCGCGCTGGTAGCACGGATATCCCTGACCCTCTCTCGCCACTCCTCCCTATCGTTCATTGCCTTAGGTAGGTCTTCAGGACAACATCCCGTATCCTCACATAGCTGCTGAATGTATGTTCGTGCTGGTCGTCCTGCTTTTGCACGGCCATGTGTGGGGGTCCATAAGAGTACATCTCTTATGAGTTCGTCCCTGCTTCTCCAGCAGTGTCCTGCATGTCTGGTTCGTCTAACTTGGATAGTTTTCGTGATGGGAGGCAGGTGGCCATATAGTTGGTGCTTTGTGGGGTGTTGCCACCAGGACTCGTTCAATATTGCTGGCAACAATCTTATGTAATTGCCGTCTAGCTTCTTCTCCAGCCGTTTAGTAAGCGTCCAAGTAGTGCATCCAAATAACAATATCGATACGACCGCTGTTAATACATAGAACTATTTAAGCTTAGCTTAGTCTGGTGTAAGATCGCAAAATTTGGAACATTGTTAGAATTAAATCCAATTCTAATACCACCTTGTCAACGAGGTTTAGAATATTTTGATTGAATCCTTTGCAGAAGGTTAAAACCCCTGACCCGCTAAAAAGGTTTTTTTCTGAGTTAGTACATGTAACTACATCTAAAGGTGAGCTTCAGTCCTGGAGATCTGTAGAGTGTGGAGGGTAGAGTACCCCTTCATTGCCAGTATTCGCAGGTTTACTCTGACCCGGAGTGGTCGTACCTGTTAGGATCCCATGTATGGATCATATAAATGTATTTAAAAAATTATTCGCATTCGATGCGCAAAAAAATTCTTAAAAAAGAATTCATTAAACAAAAAATGAAAATATAAACGAGCAACGAACGCGATTGCCTAACTTCTTGGCATAAAATAACCTCAAACAGGTTGACATGCCATTAAAACCAATCAATCCCTCAATCAGTCAAAGTAATAATCAATGAAGCAAAATTCCCAGTCACTGTTACACAACGAAGTGGACTATTTTATAAATATTTGTCTTGCACAAGGCAAGTAGTTTGAGAGCATACAATTAGAATCGATATCAATTGTAGATGGGAAATTACCTCGATGAAGACTACTTTACGAAGAGACGGATCATGCGACTCAAATCTGGTTTTGTCGAGCAGAAAACCATTAGGTTCAGAGCACCATATCAGAATTGAACCCAGAGTTAAACCAGTTTTCTACTCCTCAGGTAAAGTATGATATTAAATAAACTTAAACTAGTCTGGCACAACGGCCCTAGGTTGGGCGCACTTAAAATTTATTTCAGAACAGTACATAATGTCTATCAGTCTAACTTGTTTACCTCAACTAGACAGTATTGCTGCTTTACTAATTCAAATTATCTAGTTTTTATTCAAAGCCACAAGCACAGAGTTGATTCGGTTTCTTTATTTAAGTGGCACATCAACCTTCGTGGGTTATTTAATGACAATTCTATCCCTGTTGAAGAACAATAATGGTACTACTTAACCCATAACTCGGGGGTTCATACCTTCGCAAGAGTATTGCTTCAAAGATGAACGCTGTAGCACAAGTGAAGTTCGAACTCATAATGATGTTGCAGTCAAGCATGATAACGACTACGTCACAAGGACTCCTCAACACACTTCAGGGCACTTTGTAAGGATCATATTCATTAAAAAAAATTTTGGCACAATAAACGAAACCCTTCACTCCGGACAGGATGCGGTACAAGATTAATTTTTAAACGGAGTACAGTTTGTATGAATTCAGTATTTTCCTTCTCCGAAGCCGGTTGCCTTACTAAGGCTAAAAAAAAACAGTATTTCTTACTGTTTACCTATAGCTGGGGGAAAGAGATGGTTCATGCCTTTCTCAAGAGCATTTACATGAAGTGAAATGCAGGCAGCCACTTTGAAGATTTGAACTCGGGCCTCCAATTCCATTTCTTCTGACGATAAGCATTACAAGAATAGGATGTGACACAAGGTCAATTTTTAACAGTAGTACGGAATATTTTCATCTCTAAGGCCAGCTGCCCGCACCAAAGTTAAAGAGCCAAGTGTTTCCTTCTATTTACCTATTGTTAAATAGAGAATAGATGGATTCATGCCTTTTCCAATGGAAGATTTGATCTCGGGTCATCGATTTTATTTTCCTTGGCGATAACTGCTACATCACACAAAAATAAATAGCGGTTTGATTTTGTTTCTTTGCTTTTTATGGCATATCAACCTTTGTGGGTTGATGGGTTTACCCATAGCTGTGGTGATAAGGAGGTTCATGCCTTTTTCAAGAATATTTGTTCGAAAGTGAACCTTATAACCCAACTGGAATTCGAACTTAGTTATTTCGAGCATAAGTAACGTTCTGATTATTGCATCACAGCGACTCATGCTTCTAAGCACCTATGAAACTTCTATAAGTGTAATGCTGTTGAAGTTTCAATTCACGATAATAGCCAATACAAACGTTGGGAAACGTCTGTAGAATTTGATCTTCTAAAGAAGAAATCGTCCACAAGAAGTTGGTTTATAAGTAAGTGTCATCTTGTTGGGTCCCGAAATAACTGAAAAACAATTGACTTGACGCCACGTTCTTCCTGGAGGGTATTCATGCGTTCGTACCCCGACGGGACAAGGGCATCAGTCTAGCTGGTGACTGTGTTGAAAAGTTGTTTAGTAGTGCCAGTAACATACGCAGTCTCTTATTTGTATACTAATAAACCTATTGAATTCATGAATATCTCTATTTTATGCTGATACACACCAAACCTAAATTTTCCTTATATCCTAAAGCGAAATTCATCTACAGGGTAAAATTTTAGGACGTGGGAAGCATTACAAGAAATACGACAGTGCAGCTTCACTCCATAATGAAAAAAGAGTTTCAGAGGTGGTTCAACCAAGAGAAAACTCAGTGGAAACAAGTTTCTTGATTGCAAAAGAAATTATTTTGAAAGAAATTAATATTTAATTCATTGTTTTAGTAAACAGGTGGGCACATCTTGTGTGTATATATATATATATATATATATATATATATATATATATATATGTTTATAGATATCGGCTATATACATTTATATATATATATATATATATATATATATATATATAAACAGGTGAACTCACCTCTTTTACATATATATATATATATATATATATATACCCATTTAAATATATATATGCATACATATATATATGTATATAAACACACACACTCACACACACACACACATATATATATATATATATATTCATTCACACATGGCATGATGGTTAGAATGTTCGCCGTGAGCCCGGGAGACCTGTGTTCATTCCCAAGTCGAGTCATACCAAAAACTCAAAAATGGTACGTGATGCCTCCTTGCTTAACACTCAGCAATATAAGGTACGGATCAAAGGTAAAGTGGAGCAATCCAAGAATAGGAGTAGCGCCCTTCCCTATTTGTTGGTGTAGTAGCTATCGAAAAAAGACCCTTTGGGTCACCCTCGCTAACTTTACTTACTTATATATATATATATATATATACTAGTATATGTCAATATATATGGATATATCAATACGTACACATACACACACACACACACACACATGTAGGTTAATAGGTCCCATCGTGCTCTGTGTATAAATGTTAAACAGTTCAGTTTAATGTGTGAACCACGTGACTGCTTACACATGAGATTTATTTATGATGGTGAAGATTTGTGTAGGACCAGCCACGCTCTTTGGAAGAACAGATATCAGAATAATATGCATCAATATATATATATATATATATATATATATATATATATATATATATATGTTTTTTTTAACAATTGTTAAAACAACGCAGTGACCTCTCAGAAATTTTATGATGTTATATTTAGTCTCTTTCTTTTTTCCTATTATTGCTTGGAAATAGTTAACATTTTGATATTTGGTCTGGTATGGCTTTATAGCACATCAACCATTGTAAGTTATTTACTGTCAAATCCATTTTTATTCATATAAACAGTTTTATTTCAAACAATTCAGTTTAGCATAAGTACACAGTTTAGTTCTATTTAACCCATAGATATAGTTGACCAGGGAGCGATGTCAATAAAGGGGTACTTCGCATTCCCCAAAGCTTCAGTATCACTGGAATCCTATCAACAGATTGTTTAGTGTCATATCTCGGACATACATTAGGGGAGTCTTAGCCCTCTGCAGAAATGCAGTCGGTGTATTGTACAGCCCCAGCCGACTGGGCCACAAGACACTCGTTGGCGAAGTTTTAGCCCTCTGCAGAAATGCAGTCGGTGTATTGTACAGTCCCAGCCGACTGGGCCACAAGACACTCGTTGGAGGAGTCTTAGCCCTCTGCAGAAATGCAGTCGGTGTATTGTACAGCCCCAGCCGACTGGGCAAAACATTTTGATTTTATTCAACCAAATATCGTAAAATCATGCCTTGGACGATGGAACAAAAGATCTTTTGTGTGGAGACATATACGTCTTTTAAAATTGTTCCAGAAAGATGCGGAAAAGAACTTCTTTTTCAACACATTTCCGAACAGGAGTCAGATTTTCAAGTTGGTTAAGAATTTTGAAGCCCAGCTCATGACACTTGTGAAGATCATAAGGCACTGAGAAGTTTCAGTTGATCAATCAGGAGTAATGTTCACGCGTCATCGACAACTTTGTCCGCTGCATTCAACAGTACCTTAAACTAAATGGTGGACATCTGGAAAATGTACTCTCCCTTTGTAGAACACAACATATCCACCTTGATCATCAATCTTTCTGACTGAAAGTAAACTTTGGCCCAATTTTGGAACAAACAAGACGTTGTGCAGTATAACAGCATAGTTTGAAACCCTATTATTATCATCACCAAGGCCAAAATAACAATATAAATTTCCCTCACCATCAGCAGATGTCTCACTATAGTCACCCAGAATCACTTTGGGAGGACAGTCAAACCTTTCATAAGAATACAAATTAGATTTATAGGAAGTCATGTGATCAGATGCACCAGAGTCTATTATTCAGACACCGTCATCATTGTACTTCTTTTCAAAGTTCTTACAATATTTTGTGGTTATTAAAGCAGTAGAACTGGTAACAGATGTCATATGAGAAATATAACCCGTCAAATTTCTCTGGCGATGCCAATTTTTATTTGCTGATGATAGTTCTGCTTACTATATGAATTATTTCTGCCTACACACGAACATACATTGTCATTACGCTGTGAAAAAATCGGGTTTAAAATGATGTGGAGAACCATAGTTGTAACATAACCCAATTTCCAAGAAACCAAGGGTTGTATTTACATTTGATTTTGTAAAGTTTGCCTTGCTGTCTTTCTTTCTGGAATCATTGAAGGCTTCACGATCAGAGGATTGTAAAAGCAGATACGTTAATTATCAAACTGCAGATTGTCCAGCACACCCAACGCCTTATATTGGTCAAAAGTAACGTTAGCGATTAAATTGCATGCAAGCGTCTTATCAGTAATTGTATCTTCCATCTTGTTCAACAGATAACAGATCACGTAAGGTTTTCATGCAATTTGTGTTCAAGTATGTTACTTCCCAATTGGTAACGAACACAAAGATACTTCTGACGCAAAACTGTCTTGTCATAATGAAACCTTATTATAAGAACATCTTACATAACTGTAGCGGATTCAGTGTATCGAAAATGGATGTATTGTCCCTTTCTCAATACACTGTACGATAAGAGAATAAGCAAGATCACTTTCCTCATCATATAACCCACATCGCTCTACATCTTCATCAACAAGGTAGATAGTAGTCCCATATAAATTTCTAATTCCAATAATTTAAACCATTTAACTTATTCACTTCGATTTTATTGTCATGAAATGTTGAAGAATCTCAAATCAGTAAGATCACAGGGTTCACAAACGTATGACTGGGCCCATAACCTGTTAATTCTTGACACCTTCAGCTCACCAAGGCACACTGACAAAAAAAACAAAAAACAAAAAAACCCAGCAAGCATCACAATAACACAATGTCCATTCTTAACATGAGAAAAAGCACAAACCGATTAAGACCGTTTGTTTGTGTTTTATGGCATATCAATCTTTGTAGGTTATTTAATGCCAAACCCATTTTTATAAAAATAAACAGTTCTATTTTAAACAATTCACTTTAGCATAAGTACACAATATAATTGTCAAAAGCATCTCTATTTCAAGCTGTTCCGTTTAGTCAATAAGTTCTTATTCAAACAATTCAGTCTAGCGTAAGTACAGTTTCAATGTCAAAAACAGTTCAATGTCAAACAATTCAGTTTGGCATACAAAACAATTCTATTTCAAGCAATTCAGTTTAGCATAAGTACGCAGTTTAGTTCTATTTGACCCATAGATTGGACTCTTATCAGGTGCTCCCATTCCGGACTTGAGTAGACCCGGGAGCGATGGCAATGAAGGGGTACTTTGCATTCCCTAAAGCTCCAGCATAACTGAAGCCTTACCCTCAGACTACTCGTTGGCGTGGGGGGAGGGGTCTTACCCTTATGCAGAGGTGTAATCGGAGTATTCTACAGCCCCACCCCAGGCAATTGGGCAACGGATTAAGACTAGTTAGTCGAGTTAAAGATAATTTGTTGAACACAACAACGGTTATAAGAACTACAAAACCATTGCACATATAAATAGAGACTAGTCCTTCAATAGACTCTTGAAAATATTCTAGCCGATCTCAATAGTGCTGTGGTCTAGAAGTCTCAATTGTTTCTCGGACCTTTACTTTCTTTCCCTGATTCTTCAGATTTGATCCAAGTGCTCTGAATATGCTTAGTATCACGGCTTGGTAACATGTTCTAGTTTCATTTATCACCGTACCATCGTCACTTTTATGTTTCACATTATTATTATCATGAGAGTTTTTCACACTAGCGATAGCTAATAGTTTCTCACAAGGGTTTGAGTGACAGTAAGTCTCCTCAAGTCTACAGAACTCTTCTCAGTATTCTGGCTAATCTTAATAAATCTGTAGTCTCTACTTGTATTCTGATTTCTAAGTCGTCTAGTCCCTTTATAAATCCTTTGAGAATTGTTTCAAGTACACCAAATACAATTGGAATCACCGCCACCTTCATGTTCGATGTTTTTTTTTTAGTTCTCTCGCAAGGTCTAGATATTTATCTCACTTTTCGCTTTCTTTTCCTTTTACTCAGTGGGTCTGCCGGGACAGCAAAGTCCTCTATTCGGCAGGTTCACTTTTTTTGTTGACTATCACTTGGTCGTCTGGCCGAGAATAAGGAATCTGTTTGTATATCAAAATCCCCGATAAGTTTGTATTACATTCTCCAGGACGTATTGTACATTTACCACTAGTTCGTATGGTCAAATATCAATTTCTTGTACAATTCCCAGTAGATCATTTTTCTCACCCAGTCATGTCTTGTCTTTTACTCTTTCTACGCTAATTTGCTGCATTCGCTCATTATATTATTGATTGTGTCGTTTCAATCACCATATAACCTCCACTTGCTGTTTTGTTACGTCTTATCCGTTTTTGCTTTAACGTCATCATCACCTTATCACGCTGCCAGCACGGATCTCCCCGACCCTCTCTCACCACCCGTCTCTATCATCTATCACTCCCGGGAGGTCTTCTAGAGCTGTTGTATATAGATTCTAGCTGGTCGTCTTGCCTTTGCTTGTCCATGTGAAGGGTCCACAGAAGGATATCGCTTATGAGTTCGTCTTTACTTCTCCTACTGAGTCCCGCATGTCTGGCTCGTCTAACTTTGATAGTTTTCGTGATGGGTGGTAGGTGGTCGTACAGCTGCTGTTTTGTGGGGTATTGTATCCAGGACTTGTTTATTATAGCTCATAACATTCTTGAGTAATTGACGTCAAGCTTTTTCACCATACGTTTAATTAGCGTCCATGTGGCGCATCTATATTGACACAACTGCTGTAATTAGAGTTGTAATTAGCTTTTCTTTGTTCTTTTTCGTGTAATCTTCGAGTTGTCTTATCGATGTATCGACGCTAGGAGGTGCCCGTGGTGTAATGGTTATCGTCACAGGATATGGACACGGTGATACGAGTTCAATTCCTGGACAAGACTGATTGCATTTCACATAGCACTAATACCCTTGGGAAAAGTATGAATCCAATTATTCTCCCTACAGCTATGGGTAAATAGTAGGGCAGACTAGGTTCTTCAGCCTTGGAGTCTAGGAGAAGGAAAACTCTGAATTCAAACCTGCTAAACTCCGCTTAAAAAATTGACCTTGTGTAATATCCTGCCCGAGCGAAGGGGTTGGGTAAATAGGATCGACGCTACCTTCAATACTGGCGAATATTCTTTCTTCTATTTTTGATACATATAGCCCGTCTATATCATCTCCCATCAACCCAGACAGACATCATGACGCGATAAGCAAAGGCATGGACAGATATCAATAGACTATCGGTCATATGGAAGTCAGACCTGACCGATAAAATGAAACGCAGTTTTTTCCAGACAGCGGTCGTGTCGATACTGCTATATGAATGCACTACATGGACGCTAACTAAACGTACGGAGAAAAGGCTTGACGGCAATTACACAAGAATGTTACGATCAATATTGACCAAATCCTGGAGGCAGCACCCCACAAAGCAGCAGCTGAACAGCCTCTTACCACCCATCACGAAAACTACTCAAGTTAGACGAACCAGACATGCAGGACACTGCTGGAGAAGTAGGGACGAACCCATAAGTGACATACTCCTGTGGACCCCTTCATATGGGCCAGCAAAGGCAGGACGACCAGCTAGAACCTTCATACAACAGCTCTGTGCCGATACAGGATGTAGCATTGAAGACCTACCGGAAGCGATGGACGATAGAAAAGGGTAGCAGGAGAGGATCAGGGAGATCTGTGCTGGTGGCGCAACATGATGATGATGATATCATCTCTGGCATTGAAAGACCTTATGCATGATAATTAGTTTTCTTGTTCTCTGGTTCATTTGTTGAAGTTCTCACGTCCACTTCAAAAATGATCTGAGTCTCTTACAAGGAGGACAACCCAGGTGTTTATACCCTTGATGAGATTTCTGTTATATAGTTTGGTTACAAGAAGTTTTCTTGTTCTCCTGAGATATTCTTTGAATTTTTTTCTTTCATCTTCGCTTATTTGATGGTGTCTGCTTCCAATATTCCCAAGTATTTGTAAATTTCATTTTCTCCGAATGTTCTGATATTTTCTTAATTTGATAGTTCTATTCTTATTGTCATTTGTCATTTTCTGCTTGTCATTATTAGCATGGCACATTTTTCTATGCCAAATTCTATCTGTATATCCTCTCTGCTTGTATTAGAGTTTCCAATTTTTTATAATTTTTGACAAACCATTTGATGTCGTCTATGGTTAATATTTTCTCACAATTTATGAAGTTTATAGCTGCAAGTGCATTTCCTAAGTGTGTGATTGAGTAGCATCATCGCTATCACAAATGAATATTGTGATAGCCCATCTCCAAGGAATATAACTCCTGGCAAAACTTTTTCCTCCTGCTGTCAATTCCACTCAAGTCTTTCATGGTTTCTTCGATGAACTTTATGACTTCGTCGGATATCTTCGACATTTTAAAACAGTCTGTTATCCAGCCTTGTGGCACCATATCATATGCTTTTTTTATTATCAATCCATGCCATAACTACATTTCTGCGTCTCGTTTTTCTCACTTTGATGATGTGTTGATCAATGTGAAGTAGATCTCCTATTTCCTTTGCGGCATCCTTTCTGTTCTTCGGCTTATTAGCAAAAGATAAATTTCCTCCCTAATTTGTGCTGTTAGTACTTTCCACATCAACGGTAGGCACGATATAAATCTGTGATTGTTGAAGGCGGTTCTATTTTGGAGTCCTTTTGGATTAGGGTTGTCTTTTCTTGGTCATCTATTCCGGTATATCTGTTTCTTCTAAGCATCTAATTCATTTTGATAGCCAGTCTGTCGTAGATGGAAGTGAACTTTTAAAACCAGTATCCATGTATGCTATCATAGCCTAGTGTTTTCCATTTTGGTAGTTTTTGAGTGTTGCTCTGAATGAATCGATGTGTATTTTATTTGAGTCTTTGATGCTCTTTTTCCATTTTGATCATCCATTTGGCTTTTCTGTTTTGATCTCTTCGTTCCCATATTTTTCTCAAAAGTTGTTTTGCTTCCTTTGCATCCGGTTATTGGTATGTATTCGGGCATCCTTCCCCTACTTGCTGATAGGTTATTATTATTATTATTAACAACAAGCAGTTTTTTAATACCATTTTAGCTTTTTTTATTGGATTCTGAGTTGCAGCAAAACACCTTAGGTTTTCAAAATTCTTCCAATTTTTCTATCTTATCGTAAAAGTGCTTATCTATTATTATTTTACTCCTACTGTTAGCCGGTGGTATTTCACTGGTGTCTGAGTGACAGAAAGTCTTAGGTTTCCAGGACTCTTCTCAGTATTCTAGTCGATCTTAACAATATTGTAATCTGGATAGTTTCAATTTGTACTTCGATTTCCAATCCTTCCAGTCCTCTTTCCAAGACTTTGGCGACCGTTCCAAGAGCGTCAATCACAATTAATATCACCGTCATCTTCATGTTACACCACTTTCTCAGTTCTCTGATACGGTCCGAGTATTTGTCTCTTTTTTCACTTTCTTTGATTTTCACTCTGTGATTTGCTGGAACGGCAAAATCCACTATTCGGCAAGTTCTTAATTTTTGGCTAATCATCACTAAATCTCGTCTCTTGGCAGGAATCAGGTATCTCAGCCCCTAATCATTTTATGCATCAAGGAAAGTTCTGAGTTGTGTTTGTATGATAAAATTCCCTGTGGATCACCCTCCCCACCCAGTCGTGTCTGATCTAATATACCTTTTGCACAAGTCTACTACATTTGCTTACTCTGTGATTAATCGTTTCGTGTTTGTCACTATATAATCCATACTTGCTATTCTGTTGCGTATAATCGATTCTCGCTTTTATATAACTGGTCCTTATAGCGTTGTTTTGTGCTGATTTTACAAGAGATCCAATTTTCTCTTCTCGCGTGAGATTTCGCCAGTTTGTCGCTTGAAATATCCAGACAGTTGTTTTTTTCTTCCCATTTCTGTTTCCTGCCTTTTGTTGTTGTTCTGTTTGTCCTTATGCTGTCAGTGTTATTACCACTGGCAGTAATTAACTTTTCTTTACTACTTGACCGATAAAATGAAACTCAGTTTCTTCCAGGCAGCGGTCGTGTCGATACTGCTGTATAGATGCACCACTTGGACGCTAATAAAACGGCTGGAGAAGAAGCTAGACGGCAATTACACAAGAATGTTGCGAGCAATTTTGAATAAGTCCTGGCGGCAACACCCCAATTATATGGCCACCTGCCTCCCATCACGAAAACTATACAAGTTAGACGAACCAGACACGCAGGACACTGTTGGAGAAGTAGGCATGATCTCATAAGTGATGCACTTCTATGGACCCCCACATATGGCTGATCCAGAGCAGGACGACCAGCTCGAACATACACACAGCAGTTCTGCGCGGATACGGGATGTAGCCCTGAAGACCTGCCAGAGGCGATGAATGATAGGGAGACGTGGCGAGAGAGGGTCAGGGATATCCGTGCTAGCGGTTCTACATGATGATGATGATGACTTCAGTCCTCATATTGATGCATTCACGCAATCCTCAATGTTGGCGACCCTCTTCCTATTTCTTTTCTTGACACATATGATCTATGTTACCTCTCGGATGTAAGGCTTTGTGCATCCTCATCAACTTTCTTGTCCTCAGGTCCATTTGTCTATGTTCCTCTCTTGTCCATTTGAAGTTTGGTCCCGAGTATCTTACAAAAGGTGGGTGCTCTTGTGTTTATTCCTTTCATAGGATTTCTGTTGCAGAGTTTGGTTTCGAGAAATTTTCTCATTTTTCTGAGTTACTCCTTTCTTATTTTTTTGTCATGTCCACTTGTTGGTATTGGAAGCAGACACTATCCAATGAAAGGAAAGGAAAATTACCAATAGCTGGGGATATTGGAAGCGGACACAATCACCCAGCTATTTGTAATCTTCCTTTTTATCAAGCGTTCTGATTTCTCTATTTAGCACTTCTATTCCTTCTATTATTCATTATTTTCCACTTTTAATTACAAGTATGGTACATTTTTCTATGCAAAATTCTCTCCTTTTTTTTCGCCTCTCTTTACTCTCTTTGAGGATATGTTGATCAATGTGTATAAGTCAGCTGTTCCTCTTGTTCCTCTGTGGCACCCTTTCTATTCTTCGGAAATCGTCCGCGGCATTCAAGCGAGTAATAAATCTCTTTCCTATTTTGTGCTGTCAGGATCTTCCTCATCGATATATAGTTGCTGAGGAGTATTAGTTTTCGGCGATCATTTTGGATCAGGATAGACTTCCTCTTAGTCATCTATTCGGGTATTTTTGCTTCTAGGCATCTATTAGATTTAATAGCCAGTCTGTGATTGATGGACATGAATTTTTTAAAACCAGAATCCACGTAACATTGTTATCATTATTATTCCTAATGATGTCATCCTTCCTGGCTTTTTGCTTCCCTCTTTAGTAGGTCTAATGTAAAGTTCATCTCTCTCAGACTTCACCTTCAACTGTTCTACACTATATGTTCTTTGGCTGTTCAAGCCTTTGCTTTCCTGTTGGTGTCTATTTTCATACCAAATTTGATACCATCTCCTGGTGCATATCTTAGTCACCAGCATTTTAAGTAGCACACAATTGCAATCAGCTCTGCAGTACATCTCTTCATTTAATACTTTATTGAGCCAGGCACTCATTTGGGAAGATATATATCTCATCTATATTTTCTATTACTATTCTCTAACATTCTGAGCCATACTTTGGGACAAATTTGACATTGCCACTCTAGAGTTGAATCTTAGTCTTAAGATTGTATTGCCTGAACTTCTATATTGAATGAAGTTTTGCAAGTACCCAAAAAGCTTGGAAATCTGTTATGACCCATTTTGGGTGTATAGCCTAGCCAGATGAGTCAATATTAAAGTTTAAGAAGAAAGACAAGTAACAGAAAGGAAAGATTATAGGATGAAGAATACACAATTTCAAGGACCATCCTATTGCAATCAATTCTGTAGTAAAGCTTCTCATTTGACACTTTGGGCCAGATGTGGTAGATTTTCATTAGGCACCCATTGTGGGAGGTATCTATCTCATTCGTATATTACCTATTACCACTCTCCAACATACTTTAGGACAGATTTGACATTGCCACTATAGAGTTTAATTTTAGTCCCAATATTTTATTGTGTAGACTTTTACATTGAATAAAGCACTCGTGGTGTATTCTCATATGAAATGAACATGGTGACCCGAGTTCAAATCCTGGACAAGGCTGTTTGCATTTCATATAGCGCTAATACTATTAGAAAAAGTATGCATCCAACTATTCTCAATCCAGCAATAAGTAAACCGTAGGGCAGACTTGGTTCTTTAACCTTGGTAAGGCAACCGATCTAGGAGAAGGAAAACTGAATTTAAACCTGTCAAACATTGACCATGTATCATATCTTGGTGGAAGGGTTTGGTAAATAAATACTATTGGACGATTTGACATTGACAATGTAGAGTTTAATTTTAGTCCTATTGTCTACATTAAATGAAGTCTTGAAAACATTTCAACCTGTTAACCACGCTTTTATATATCGAGAGTGTGGTAAGGCTTTATCGTTTGTAGAAAATATAAACGTATCTTGACTTCGTGATGAGATTCGTAAAGTTCTTTAAAAATTCATCATTTTAGGAAGGGACACTGATTCGGGATTAAAAATTGGGATTAGGTTAAGGATTATTGTTAAATTGTCTGAATTTTGTAGGGTTTTATTGTTACTTGCTTAGTTTATGCTCATAACACATCATCAAAAAATGTGGAAATTAGTCATAAATGACTCGAATACGAAGCTTAGGCTTTTTAGTGATTAAATTACCTTACCGAGGAAGTATGAAAAGATTGTAAGATAGAGAAAATAGAATTATCTTCATTTAAGCTAGATTATGATTGACGTGGGTGTAAAAGTGAATTTTAAAGAATAAGAAAGAAAAAAAAGAAAGAGGGGAAAAAAGAAAGAAAACGCAACGAAGAAGGAAAAGAAAGAAAGAAAGAAAGAAAGAAAGAAAGAAAGAAAGAAAATATCCATTTTGGGTGTATAGCCTAGCCAGATGAGTAAATATGAAAGGAAAGAAAGAAAGAAAGAAAGAAAGAAAGAAAGAAAAATTAAAGAAAAAAAAAAAGAAAAAGTAGAATTAAAGACAAAAGAGAAGAAACTGATGTGAAAGAAGCCTAAAAGAAAGAAAAAAGAGAAAACTATGGGAAAAAAGAAAGAAGGAAAGAAGAAAAAAGAGAAAAATGCCAAGAAAGAAAGGAAGTCGGAAAAATGTAGAGGAGAGAGAGAAAAAAAGAAACAAAGAAAAACAAAATAAATAAAAGAAAAAGAAATAGACAAAAAGAAACAAAAAGGAAAAAATCAAAAAGAAATAAAAGGGAAAAGAAAGGAAAAGAAATAAAAAGAAAGAAAGGCAAAACGAAAGAAAAAAGGAATCAGCAGCAGAAAAAAGGGAAAGAGAAATATGACGAAAAGAAAGAGAAAGCGAAAGAGAAAAAAAGAGATGAAAAAGAAAAAGCATTAAAATGAGAAAAAGAAAAAAAGAGAAAAAATTTTAAACTCAAAGAAAATGTAAACAAATAAAAAAGAAAGTATGAAAAAGAGGAAGAAAGAAAGAATGAAAGCAAAGTAAAGAAAAGAGATAGAAGAAGAGAAAGAAGTGGGGAGGGAAATAATATAAAAATGGAGGCCAAAGTGTGACGAACACGTAGACATAGCTCGATAAGCAAGATAAATAATGAGAGATAAATAAATGAAAAAGAACATTGTTGATAATAGAATCGAGATAAAATGTGGGAGTTAGGATAGATTACAATGTAGTAGGGGGAGTAGGAAAACAAGACTAGGGAGGGGGGATAAGGCTGCAGTGGGGAGGGAACTACAAAAATTCCAGGAATGCCTAATCAAAGATATAGTGTTAACAATTAACATATACCATATAGTCAGTAAGCATTTCAAACATTTAAAATTATAATGCACAGAGAGAGAGAGAGACAGAGACAGAGACAGAGACAGACAGACAGACAGAGTGAGAGACTGAGAGAATGATACCTTGACGTTCGTCACTAGAGTCGTTGTTTGTTTGATTGATTGATTGATTTTATCTTCTAGGGTTATTTTGTGCTTACAGGTTAGGGAATCGCATTGATTCTACCATTCATATTCCCATTTCTCGTCTATTTCACCCACAGATTGGAAGTAATGGCAATGAAGTGGTACTTCGTCCCTATATCTTCAGAACTGGAGCCTCACAATCACCGGCAGCTTCGTATCACATCCAGGACATGCCTTTTTTGCGTGTTGTGTCATTGACTGACATAAAGCACAAAAAATAACTTGATTTTCGTCAGTTGTCAAAACTGACGGAAACCATGGTATTTTTTTTCTCTTTTAAATTCATGTAATTTCAATTAATTTGTCTAAAATTGAAGAAAAATAAGATAAATCAAAATAAGATAATAACTGAAACGAGTCAAAAGTCTTACTATATTTTGGTTTGGTTTGGTTTGGCTTGGTTTGGTTTGGCTTGGTTTGGTTTGGTTTGGTTTGGTTTGGCTTGGTTTGGTTTGGCTTGGTTTGGTTTGGCTTGGTTTGGTTTGGTTTGGCTTGGTTTGGTTTGGCTTGGTTTGGTTTGGTTTGGTTTGGTTTGGCTTGGTTTGGTTTGGCTTGGTTTGGTTTGGCTTGGTTTGGTTTGGCTTGGTTTGGTTTGGCTTGGTTTGGTTTGGTTTGGTTTGGTTTGGCTTGGTTTGGTTTGGCTTGGTTTGGTTTGTTTTGGTTTGGTTTGGCTTGGTTTGGTTTGGCTTGGTTTGGTTTGGCTTGGTTTGGTTTGGTTTGGTTTGGTTTGGCTTGGTTTGGTTTGGCTTGGTTTGGTTTGGTTTGGTTTGGCTTGGTTTGGTTTGGCTTGGTTTGGTTTGGCTTGGTTTGGTTTGGCTTGGTTTGGTTTGGCTTGGTTTGGTTTGGTTTGGTTTGGTTTGGCTTGGTTTGGTTTGGTTTGGTTTGGTTTGGCTTGGTTTGGTTTGGCTTGGTTTGGTTTGGCTTGGTTTGGTTTGGCTTGGTTTGGTTTGGCTTGGTTTGGTTTGGCTTGGTTTGGTTTGGTTTGGTTTGGTTTGGCTTGGTTTGGTTTGGTTTGGTTTTATGGCATATCAACATTTATAGGTTATTTAATGTCAAATCCATTTTTATACATATAAACAGATATATTTCAAACAATTCAGTTTAGAATAGTACACAATCTAAATGTCAAAAACATTTCTATTTCAAGCTATTCAATTTAGTCCACAAAGTTAAATGGTTCCAAGTATTGCTACGCATCAGTAAGAATTCAGTTAAACATCAGTCCTTTATTTACCCACAGTTGAATGTCCAAACAGTTCTATTTCAAATAATTCAGTTTAGCATAAGTACACAGTTTAAATGTGAAAACAGTTCTATTTCAAGCAATTCAGTTTTGCATTAGCACACGGTTTAGTTCTATTCGACCAAATGATAGGACCCTAACAGGTGCTACCACTCCGGGTCAGAGTGGAACTTGGGAGCGATGGCGATAAAGCTACAGCATTATCGGAGCCTCATTATCAGATTTTTCAGGACACTCGTTCGGGAGAGTTTTACCCCCCTGCAGAGTCATACAGTCGCTGTATTCTATAGCCCCGGCTGACTGGGCAATGCAATAATTTGGAACATGCTGATTTGCAGCACATCTATCACATGACTGAATCATTTCAAGTCGTGGTAAAGCATACACTATGGTTAGTAGTATCATGATAGCTGGTTCGCAGACACTTTGTACAGGATTGCTTCACTCCCTGCGTGATTTGAAAACCTCACAGAAGGTCTAATTCGAGAACTTATGCTTTTCGTCCTTAAACCGGGCTATAACGCCGTAGAAGCAACCAGAAACATTTGTTGTGTAAAAATGATGGTATAAGTTGATCATTATACCAGATAGCTCAAGAAATTTCGCTCTGGTTGCAAGAACCGCAACAACCACGTGAGATCAGGTAGGCCAAAATCTCTGAATTCCGAGGTTGTTCCACAAGCCATAGAAGCAAATTCAGCAAGTAGCCTTTGGAGAGTATCAGGCGAGCTCGGTATCTCACAGTTTCATATGGTTTGTTACCTTCAAAACCTTGTCCAATCGGTTGGGGCTGTAGAATATACCGACTGCTTCTCTGCAGAGAGGTAAAACCTCCCAACGAGTGTCCTGTTTATGGCACAAAACAATCTGATAGTGAGGTTCCAATAATGCTTGAGCTTTGGGGAATGCGGAAAACCCCTTCATTGCCATCGCTACCAGGTCCACTCTGGCCCGGAGTGGTAGCACCTGATAAGGGACCTATCTATGGGTCAAATAGAACTAAACTGCGTACTTATGCTAAACGGAATCACCTGAAATAGAACTGTTTTGACATTTCACTGTGTGTGGACTAAAACTATACTGATACTAAACTGAATTGTTTGAATTCGAACTGTTTGTCTAAACTGAATAGCTTGAAATAGGAATGTTTTTTGACAATTAAACTGTATACTCATGCTAAACTGAGTTGTTTGAAATAGAACTGACTATTTGCATAAAAATGGATTTGGCGTTAAATAACCTACAAAGGTTGATATGCCATAAAACCAACCAACTAACCTTCAAAACCTTGGAAAAGGCATCCAGAGCCGCTGAATTTTGCCTCATGTTATCAAAATATTGCGAAACTTTTTAAACTGCTTTAAAGCAAAGACATAACTTAAAAATGATGATAGTCGGGAGTAAATGAATTTCAATGCATTATGTTGAATATAGTTAGGATAGACACAGAGTTAACAACACTTGGTCATTGTCAGTTACTCGCCAAAGTGATCCTTAGGTCGAGATTAGACATTAGCCTTATACTCGAATGTTAGTTTCTTTGTTTGTTTGAGCTAAATGGCATATCAATCTTTAAGGGTTAGTTAATGCCCAATCCATTTTATGCCTATAAACAGTTCTATTTCAAATTATTCAGTTTAACATAAGTACACAGTTTAATTGTCAAAAACAATTCTATTTCAAGCTATTCAGTTGAGTCAAACAGTTCTAATTCAAATTCTTCAGTTTAGTATATGTATAGTTTTGTTTACACGCAGTTACATGTCGAAGCAGTTCAATTTCAAACAATTCAGTTTAGCGTATGTACAGTTTCAATGTCAAAAATAGTTTTATTTTAAACAATTCAGTTTAGTATACAAAAGCTGTTCTATTTCAAACAATTTAGTTTCGCATAAGTACGCTGTATAAATATCAAAATTGTTCTATTTCAAGTAATTCAATTTAGCATAAGTATGCTGTTTAGTTTTATTTGAACCTATCCGGTGCTACCACTCCGGGCCAGAGTGGAACTGGGAGCGATGGTAATAAAGGGGTACTCCGCATTTCAAGGGACATGTCACCATGTTTGAAGGCAGTATGGTGACATATTGTTGTATTTTTCAACATTCCAAATTCTGTAACCAGCTTCTGTAGCCTTGAGTTTAAAAATAATCTCCTAAAATTTACGGTTGGTATATTTGAGAAAGTTTTCGTTGTCGCAGTCAGGGATGAGTAATTAGAATGTGTTGCATCAGGTGGGGTAGGATAGAAAGCAGAGTGTTGTTTCTCGCATTGGCGAGAAACTGACAGTCACCAAGCGAGGTTGATTGTATGCCTACGCTATCCCAACTTAGACATATGTACCCTATTGTCGATGTTGTGTACTTTTACTTTTAATATTTATATATATATATATATATATATATATATATATAGAGAGAGAGAGAGAGAGAGGGGGGGAATCTCCATGGCATAATGGCTAAAGTGCGATATCGTAGTAAGCGAGTTCGAACCCTAGTCGACTATTACAAAGAAACTTAACAGTATATATATATATATATATATATACAGAGCTCACCTTATTTGTAGCACATGTCCCTAAATATGTGGTACAGAGAGTACATTGGGTATATTTGTGTAAAACGAAGCTTAATAATTGCTACTGAGTAGTCGATCGTTATCAAGCACTCTTTATTCTCTGACCTTGAACCAAATTTAAGCAATGCAAAAATATCGAGACTGAAACTGTATTTATCCAGACATTTTTTGTGCCTGAATATCATGACAAGAATGAATGTCAAGAGAAGTCATTGCCAATTTGTTAGACAATGATGAAGCTGGGCTGTATATATTTTAAACGAAATGTTTTGGGCAAAACACAGTATTATGAAAGTGCAGTAAACTTCATACACATACGTTGTATATATTACAAGAAATAAGACATGGCCACAAGCAAGTTTCAAAGGTAGTTCTACAAATGGAAAACTTGCTGGATTAAATCTGTTGAAGGTATTACAAAGAAAATTAATGTTTTGTTTATTGCTTATTTATCTTTCTAAAGATGGCTTCAGTCTCTATACTTTTCGAACATCTCTGTTATATATATATATATATATATATATATATATATATATATATATATATATATATATCGTGGGTTTCTTTTATTTAATGACATATCAACCTTGTGGGTTATTTAATGCCAAAGTTATCCTCGTAAAAGAACGTTCGCAGTCTAGTAAGTTTACCACTACGCCATAAAACTCCCCTTATATATATATATATATATATATATATATATATATATATATATATATATATATATATATATTCATTTGGTGTGGCTAAGACGCAGGTATATATTTTCATATGGATAGGAGAAACAAGATACATAAAGCTGTTTAAAAAATAATGGCTAATACAGAAACCACAAACAATAACTGAAGTTTAAGGTGAAGCGTACTCAGAAAATTATGTTGAATTCTTTCGTGAGGATTTCATCATCCAAGAATTTTTATGGAAGCCTCAACTAAAATATAATATTACATTAAGACGTCGACTAACAAAAATAACCCCTTTATTGTTATAAATATACATACATACATATATATATATATATATATATGTGTGTGTGTGTGTGTGTGTGAGTGTGTGTGTATCAAATAAACTTGTTTAAAAATTAGTTGTATTCAATTGAACCATATGAAACAAATCTTAAGCAACAGCTTGACAAAAAACGTAAAAAAAGAGCACACAATAGACGCAGTCCACTAGCGTCTAAGCATAAAATAACCGTAGACGTGTTGGCATACCATTAAAATTTATCAATCATATCAACCATATCCAGATTTTTGCGATTATTCTTTCATTTATACAATTTATAGCAACACATCTGTGTGTGTGTGTATGTGTTTGTGTGTATGTGTGTGTATGTGTGTGTGTATGTGTGTGTGTGTGTGAGTCGCATTGTTAGTCACTTACAGACTAATAGACGAACCTTCATGAAAATTAAAATTGATCGAAAAGGTTTGTTTTTTCGGAATGCAAACAAAATTATCACCCTTAGGAGTGCTTCCACCTGACAATGGTGAGCACCCGGAACTTTCGGGAGAAAAATTAATCAGAAACGATTCATTCAGCTAACACCCTCGGTAGCTAATGGCTAAATCTTGCTGAAACTTGATGGCATGTTTACCACCGGATAAAATCTCATACATAAGACAGCCATTCAGCAGGAGCATACGGTCAGTACATTTCAAGCCATGTTGACAGGAGGAAACAGTTTTAGGAAAAAGAATTGATTTATTTTTCAAACGGATTCTTGACATATAAAAATATGAATGTGTGTGTATGTGCGTGTGTGTCTTATCCCTATATAACCAGGACTAACTATTCAGACAACTGTTTCTCTGTCTTGTGCAAGGCGAGTTCGAAACAACATCTTGCCTTTTTAGAGACCTTAGCTATTTCGCTATATTGCCCAACCTTGTTCAGGCACAGAAGACAATTTGGCATCCTTTGTCTGTTTGGGGAATTGGGTTGGAATTGTGCATCTTGAGGTTTTTTTGGCCCCTCAGTAATTTAATATTCTTACCTTTTAAACGTTTCCAGTGTATTTAGTCGAAAACTCGCCAGACGAATTTGGTTTTAGTATTTTAATTTATCAATAAATATGATTCCCCTATTTTTTGTCCTATTAAAAATTTTCCGGTAGCAAAAATTTATATATATATAAGTCTGAGTAAAAAACTATAGATAGAGACTCTTTATGTATACTCTCTTAGTTAAATAAAGAAAAAATTAATTCTTTGTTCATCACATTCAATAAAATTGTTTACATGTATAATTGCTGCCTATATATATATATATGTGTGTGTGTGTGTGTGTGTGTGTGTGCGCATGTTTTTGCGTGTAAGTGTATGTGTGACATAAATCTCTATGTATACTCTCATATATATATATATATATACATATATATATATATACAAGCATACACTATAGGACTTTACACTCCTATAAATTATTTGGGGCGGTATGCCACTTGTTCCCACAAAGATGGCGGACGCTCAATATTCAGTCTCGGGAAACCATTGGCCAGGAGGACCACGTGATATGCTTACAACTACGTCGGCGCGCGTAAATTCAAGTCCTGCGTCTTGAGCCACTTACAAGATGCGTATTTTCTATAAATACGTCGTCTTCAAGCACCTTCTTTCTCTTTGACTAAATTTCTTCGTAGCGGCAACACCTTCTCTTTGACCAAAATTCTCCGCAGCAGCAACACCATGACTCGCAGACATTCATATACAAGGACTATGAGACGCTTTCCCGTCTCTGAGAAACTACCTGTTTCTAACCATAGAAAAAGGACATTTTAAACTTGCAATTCTTTTTGTAACTTAGTTGTGTTACACACACACACACACACACACACACACACGAGCTCACACATATACACACACTATTATTTTGCTAGTAGAGTTAGTAATATTTTTATGTATTAATGTAAGTCTTGTTATTATAGAATATAAATTTGTTGTTGTTCGTTCGCCTTGTTTTAAATGTTCATTTTGTCCACGCCATTTCACAACCATTATCTGTTTCATATCTTTTACTTATTTGTTGCATATCTTCACTCATTTATTTCACTGGCATTATTCATTCATTTGTTTTATCCATGTGCTTATTCTACCTTAATTCTAAACTTCAACATTAAACTTGTGGAGAAGCCTAAAAACATAAACCCTTATTTTAAATATATCAAACTAAATAAATAAATAGCATAAATACTTTCAGTAACCCTACAACACTACAAATATATATATATATATATATATATATATATATATATATATATATATATATATTCTTTATTATATTTGGCAAGAGGAGCGGCATTCCTTCATTCTCAATTCTCATTGTGTTTATCTTTTTGTTCCTTTAAATTAACCAAACTTTGCTTGTTCACTGGAACGTCATACTCATTAGAGCAACCAGCCCTTCATTTTCTCAGTTTGTTTTGGCACAATACAGAGACCAATAGACACTTTACATACAGATAAATCCATAACATTATGCCATTTGTTGTCTAGACGTGACTGTATGATTATTGAAATGTTTTATCAGCAAGTGTTCGGTGAACATACAAGATTGCATTAGTACAGTATTCGTCATACTCACTATGCGACGTTTTCTTGTTTCCTAAACTGAAAATCCATCGCAATGGTTGAATTTGAGGACATGGGGGACATAAAAAGAAATACGACGGTGCAGATTTAGCAGATTATCAAAATAGAAGTTTCAGAGATGCCGAAAATGAACGTTTCCATCATTGTTTATTTCTTTCTTGGTAAATACAACTACAATGTCCATATTTCAAAAAACACATCTCGTATTTCGATGAAAATGAACTTTTCGATCCTTGATCATTGATCTTTTGGTAAATATAGCATCAGTCTCGATACATTTTGAACACACCTCTTACACTCGATCATACATACATACATACATACATTCTTTCATAATTATTTATATATACTGATTTTACTCGTGTATAATGCCGTAAGATATCGACTCAAACTTGCATTATACCCGGTGGGTAACATTTTGATGTTTATATAATGCGAAACCACCAAACATTTAGAAAGAAAAGGATTTTTGCTTTTTAATTTTATTAAAATCCCCTCAGGAAATATCTGAACGTTTTGTGTAGAGGTAATCGAGAGTAAGGAAGTAAAGTCGAAGTTGGTTAGGTCCGGAGGCTGACGTATTTTTTCTTTTTTTGTATTTTAAACCAGCATAATCATTAATTAATAGATCATTCCTCGATTTTATTTCAAGAGACAAGTAACTGCACTCAAAACACTTGAAGCCATTTGGTCCGATATTGTCTTATTTCTTTCAAAATTTCAAATTTTATAAGCAGCTTTAGTGGTCTTGAGGCTCAGTCTAAAATAATACCTCCAAATTTACAGAATTGAAACACAGTATCCACCATTATACCATCTGAAAACAAAACATTAAACTGAATAATATTGATAATGGTAAGACATTTAATAATAATAATAATGAGAAGGCTGTCAGCTTACATTAGGTTGGATAGGTCACAGAGCAGGGTGTTTATCTTTCCGTTTTTCTATTCTTTCCTCTTTTAAAAAAATGCATCATGGATATATAAATATCATTTTTTCCTTCTCCATGAGAGACAGACAAAACATTAACAAACTCGCCAGCAAATAAAGAGACTTGGACTTTTATTTCATTTTAAAAGATTTCTAATGATATTGGTTTCTTAAAAAATATGAACAACTATAGCTGTACTCTTGATTCAAAACATGTAAGAGCATAAAATATATTACTGATTTTTAGCAACAATAAGACTTATTAGCTAAGTTTAGCTTAGTCTGATCATACTACCTGCTGTTATAAATGATCACCCATTTAAATACTGAAGAGGCTCATTATTCATTCACTTTGGTGATCTAACACAAACTTGTGCTTTCAATGTGACTTGACCATCATAAGTTTTAGCTGCAATTAGAATCCGTCATATTCAAGAATGCATTGTAAATATGATATATATATATATATATATATATATATATATATATATATATATATATATATATATATTGAAAATAACAGAGAAGGATTTATTGTTTAGTTGTTTTTTTCCAGCTTTTCTTTCAAAGATGTCGTAACTATGGTTGTGATTTATTCTCTTCTTAAAGAATATTTCAAGTGGGTGCCTTCATCATGTGTAGGTGACGTCATCTGAGTGCATAGACCACACACACACACACACACACAGATATATATATATATATATATATATATATATATATATATATGTGTGTGTGTGTGTCTGTGATATATATATATATATATATATATGTTGGTGTGTGTGTGTGTGTGTGTGCTCCAGGCTAAATGTCCGACTATGACCCACTTGCGTCACTGTTTTGCGAGTCTAAGCAAAAATGAAATTTTGATTGCTGATTTTCAAGGTAGGCAGACCTATCCTACTTTGAAAACTGGTGCAATACAGTCTTCCTACTCCTAGAGGAATAGTAAATAGTCGATATTCTTGGAGGTAAACCTCTTTCGCTCTCTGTTTTTCTCCCTCCATCTTTCTCTCTCCGTCTCTTACTCCTCGATTTCTCTAAGTGCCGAGTTATTTCAAGACGTAGTAATCCCAGCTCTTGATGGCTTCCTTTTATCGGTAAACTGTGCCTCACCATGCGTGTTCCTGGGAAGAATAGCGCTGTGGTTTCTCATTGCTTTCTCCAGTGTTTGTTTAATTGAATTCCCGCCTTCAATTTGTTGGCTAGTGACTTTTGTAAATCATCGACCCTTTCATAGGTCTTAACTTTAATCTATTCCTACATGGCTTCTAACAACCCCCTAAAACTGCATCTGATTATAGGGGTGTCGTTTTGGTCACTGACGTTTAAACTGTTGAACATCTCCAAGAAAACAAGGGAAAAGGGTTCAGGATTTTCTCACGGGTATTAAAGCAACGTGACCCGACCGAAACCTGAACTCACAATTCAAAAGGTTATAACTATTTTCCTGTTCCTATTTCTTCCCTGCATAGAAGAATATCTATCTATCAATCTATCTTTCTGAACTCCTGAATGATATAACGAATCCCGATACTATTCACTGAACATTATCGAATGTGATATACACTTGTAGGTTGTCTTTATTGGGAATCCTTTTTGAGATGAGGCTTCTTAAGCTGAGAATTGATTTTTTATTGCGGACTTTTGTCCTCATCTTGGTAGTTTTTTGTTGTCTTTTTTTTTTCGGCCAAATTTCACCTCTGGCCGTCTTCAGGTGATTAACCGCGACCTCGGACAGGAATGCTGAGTCTTGTAACCGTATCCCCAGTAATTACTGTTTTCTGTAGTTGTTGTCTATCGCACCATGTTTTTGACCTTGGGTAGGAATTGAAACCACTATCTTCTGACAATACTCACCTGGAACCGTAGAGACTCAAAACCTCTATCTGCTGCGCCACGGGCTCCGAAGGGCGAGCAAGGTTGGATTTTTTAGTCTTATAAATCCAGTTATTATATCTGGTCTTCCAAAGCCGGGTCCGTACTGAATTTGTAATAGTCTTTATTGGGAATCCTTTTTGAGATGAGGCTTCTTAATCTGAGAATTGATTTTTTATTGCGGACTTTTGTCCTCATCTTGGTAGAGATAAAATTTGGCTGAAACGTTGTGAGAAAAAAAAGACTACAAAAAACTACCAAGATGAGGACAAAAGTCCGCAATAAAAAAAATCAATTCTCACACCTGCAGGTGATTGGAGAGTATACTGATTGAAAATTTTTTAATGAATCTACTAAGTTGAAGAGGTTAGCCCAGTATTTCTGTGTTTTGTATAGTAAGCAAGAAAAACCCGAATTTTAGTGAAAAGTCACCCCCCCACCACCACATTAATACTTAAATGGTAAAATAAAATCGTTCTAAAACGTTTTTTTCAGAAGTCATAAAAGTGATCCAGACTGTCCAGAAAAGCAGGATAGAACCTAAAATCCCGTGGACATATTTCAACTGATTATTATATTTATCATTATCATTGTTAAAGCTACTACTACTACTACTACTATTATTATTATGTAAAAATAAATGAAACTTGTAAAAATGAGACTGTCATGAGAAAATAAGTTGAAATTTATTTATTACATATATATATATCTGTAAGTGTGTGTGTGTGTAAATATCTAATGTATACATGTATTTACCCAAAGCTTCCGCCACGAGTAAGATGCGTTACAAGGTCGATTTTTAAATGGAGTTTAACTGGTTTGAATTAAGAGTTCTGTTTCTAGAACAGTTGCCATATCAAGATTAAAAAGCTCAGTATGCCCGACTATTTAGCCATCGTTTGATGCATATACAGGAAATCAAGTGATTTTCATATAAAAAAAACGTGTTCATTTTTGTGCAAAAAAAAAGGCTCTGTCACTGCAGTTCAAAGGAAATTTAGCTGTTACTTTTGTATCAGTATTTTTGGATTTATTAACCAATCAACGGTTTCACGCTAGTTTTAAAATTTCGAGATACTTCGCAGACGATAATCTTTGACTTGCCGAGAAAATTTGAAGGATTAAAAATCAAAATAATTTAAAAAATCATTTTCCTCCAAGTTTAAGAAAATACATTTTATAACCAATCAGATTCATTATTCTATACTTATTCAACTACTTTTCGGTTTATTTCTTCTGAGTAAAAAAAAATATCATTCTTTCCCCCTAAGAATGCATTTCATTTCAACATTACTTAACTTGAACGAATATGTTGGGGTTTACATAGATTTACTGATTCTGTTATTTAAACTTTCGTTTGCCGATGAAAAGAATTTCAGCTGCTGCCGCCGCCGCCGCCGCCGCCTATACTTTTAACGCATAAATACATTTTCTCTCACACACAGTGACATACTCACACAAAGACTTTTTACACACACAAAATATATTCCTTTAGATTAGGTTAATAATAATTGTTACATTTCATTCATGAATCTTCGCTTCCTCTCTTAAAAATATCGACGCTCTGACTAATATTATCTTTTCGTGTAAGAAAAGACTTTATAACATGTTTTTCAAGCAAACTTTACTCTCAATTTAAAGAAATAAAAATTTATTAATTTTTAGATCGCTGTTTAATTTAATCATTTACAACTTTGTCTGCCACAAATACTTATCCCAAGGGAATTAGTGCTATGTGAAATTCAGAAAACCTGTCAGGATTTGAACTTTGTTCACTGTGTCCATTTCCTATGACGTTAACCAATACACCACGAGTGCCTCCTCAAATTATATATATATATATGTATATATATAAAAAGATGGTTGTTGTAGGTCCAAAGAAAGAATAAGGATATATTTAAAATAAGATGGTCCACGGAGAGATTTGTATTTTTTGAATTTATTTATTTAAAAAAAAAATACAAATCTCTCCGTGGACCATCTTATTTCAAATATATATATGTATATACTTAAGCGCTAAATCGTTATCTAAGCATGTTTGGTTAAAGACCGCAGATTGATTTCTTTTAAAGATCTTTAAGTGAAGACGTTCAAGTCGTCTTGTTATTTTTCTTATGTCTGGTTCAAGGTAGTAAAGAAAGTGCCCCATACTATCCCAAGCGCTTTCGACCATTTCGCTGGTCGTCATCAGCGGTTGTATTAGATTATTTGAGGCTGTGGGTTTTATTTATATTCATTAGGAGTGTTTTTATTTAAATATGTGGTCGGCTCATTCTATTGGGATGGGTGGTTGGGTTAGTTATTGAATATGTTTAATATGTTAATACCTGTGTTGAATGCTATTTTATTTTTAGTTGTTTTTTTTTTAAAATCTTATGGTTATTGCTTTGAGTATTTGTTGCGGTTTTTATTGTTATTTTTATATAAATTTTTGTATAGTTAATTAGGATCTTTCTTATATCTGGGGATTTGAGTTTGTCAGTGTCTTTGTTATATATATATATGTGTGTGTGTGTGTGTGCGCGCGTGCGCGATTAATCAAGAAAATTTACCTATATTACTGCTGTTATTCAAAAAATTGTTTATAATTAGTTATCATAAAAAGAATCAAAATTACCTTTTTTAAAATCAAAAATTACATTTAGAAATTATATTAAAAATCTTGAATTTTTAAAAAAAGAGTTTCTTGATTGGTTTAACTAAAATCTGTCACTGCAGTTCAAAGAAAATTTACCAGCCATTTCATATGGTCGCAAGTATAGGGCACACAGTGAGAAATAAACTCACAAACTGTGGACTGCTCACCTAGCTTGTTTACCATTTCACTACACGAGGTACCCTATCTAAAGAAAGTTAAAAACCCATTACAATAAAGGTGTACCTTACGGTCCGGGAAGCCGGGGTTCAATCCCATGGTATTTGATGCTGCCTTTCTTAACACTCAGCATTATAAGGTAAGGATCAAGGGTAAAGTGGGGCAATCCAGGGAATAGAGTAGCGCCCTTTCCTACATCTCGGTGTAGTAGCTATTGAAAAAGGGAGCCTTCGGGTCAACTTCGACTAAAGGTCGCCAACTTAAATTTTACACCGGAATTCCATATCTAATCGAATGAAAAAAAAAGTTTCAAGAAACAAGTTCAGTCAACGAAGAACCACGACCTGACAGACCAAGTGCAAGTGAAGAAGGTGTTGCATCTGTTGAAGAAAAATCATTTTTAAACTGTCAGAGGAAATCAAACGGATAACTTTGGAGCTGTTGCTTTCAAGGTAACTGATAGGTTAATTCCAAAATTTGATTCATTTATGAAGTTTTTTTTTTTGTTTATTTGTTTAACAGCATATCAACCCATTATGGGTTATTTAAGGCCAAAATTTGAATAATTTGTAATTTTGCTTATTTGTTTAACGACATATAAATTACTTAGAGGTTATTTAATGTCGAAATTTGATTAATTTATAAAGGTTTGGTTTATTTGTTTACTGGTATATCAACTCCTAATGGATTAATTCATCCCGAAATCTGATTTATTTCTAAATGTTCCATTGGAATCATCAATGTTCCATTGCATTTTTATTTTTTTGCTTACAGTAATTTGTTTTATGATAGCATTCCTACCGAATACAAATAATTTGTACACAGTTGTATGGTTTCAAGTATTCCAATCTAATAGCAATAATTAATTCATAATGGCCGTTTTGCTGATGCTGTATGGTTGTACCACTAGAACTCTAACAAAACTTTTGGAGAAAAAGATAGATTGAAACTACTCAAGAATGCTTCGAGCAGTTTTGAAGAAATTATGGAAGTAGCACCATAAAAACAGCAGCTTTACTGCAACTTACCTCCTATCTTAAAAGACCCTACAAGTAAAACGAAGAAGATATGCTGGATTCTGCTAGAGTAGCAGAGACGAACTCATAAGTGATCTTCTCCAGTGGACTCCTACTTATGGACACACCAATGTTGGTCAACCAGCAAAGACTTTCATACATCAATTCAGTCTAGACTCTCAGTACTATCTAGAAGACCTTGCAAGAGAAATAAGCGACAGAAATGCATGACAAGAAAAAGTCACCTTCTGATTTGATGAAGAAAGTAACTATTCCTATTTAATAATAATTTGTCTCAAAACAGTTTCAAGTGTTCATATCTAACACAATATTTTGCAAGTAACAAAAAATTGCAAGTAATTATATAGGTGTAAATAACAAAAAATTGCAAGTAATTATATTGGTGTAAAAATAAAATTTTCAAGTAATTATATTGGTGTAAATAACAAAAATTTGCGAGTAATTATATAGGCGTAAACAATAAAAATTTGCAAGTAATTATATAGGTGTAAATAACAAAAATTTGCAAGTAATTATATAGGTGTAAATAACAAAGATTTGCAATTAATTATATTGGTGTAAATAACAAAGATTTGCAAGTAATTATATAGGTGTAAACAACAAAAATTAGCAAGTAATTATATTGGTGTAAATAACATAGATTTGCAAGTAATTTATTGGTGTAAATAAAGATTTGCAAGTAATTATATTGATGTAAATAACAAAAATTTTCAAGTAATTATATTGGTGTAAATAACAAAAATTTTCAAGTAATTATATTGGTGTAAATAACATAGATTTGCAAGTAATTATATAGGTGTAAATAATAAAAATTTGCAAGTATTTATATAGGTGTAAATAACAAAATTTTGCAAGTAATTATATAGGTGTAAATAACAAAGATTTGCAAGTATTTATATTGGTGTAAAAATAAAAATTTGCAAGTAATCATATTGGTATAAAACAACAATCTTTTGTAAAAAAGAAATTGTTGCTTCAAATAATTTTTCTCAATACAAATAATTTCTAAACAGACATATTTGACACATAGTTAAGACCCTAACAGGAACAGAGTGGGGCTGGAAGTAATGTCAATGAAAAAGTACTCAACACTCTTCAGAGCGCAAGAACAGAATCCTTAGCACTGGATGCAGGTAATGCCAAACACAGAACACACCTTTAGTTCGGGGGCGGGTTATTCCTTTTCGGAGGATGCAGTTCGTGTATCTTCAGCCCCACTGACGGGGTTATATATACACACACACGTATATATATATATATATATATATATATATATATATATATATATATATATATATATATATATAACCCCGTGGTTGGGGCTTAAAATACACTAACTGAACCAACAAAATAATATATATATATATATGAAATAAATTCATATATATATATATATATATATATATATATATATATATATATATATATATATATATATATGAATTTTTTCTTTTGTTGGTCCAACGAAGGAAAGTAAATACTATAAAATGAATTGGACCGCAAGTGAATTTGGTATTTAGGATTTTTATCTTTTATATGACAACTATGAAGTCTGAAACACGTATGGACAAACGTTACACACACACACACACACACACACACACACACACACACACACACACACATATATATATATATATATATAATAAAATGAATAAGTCCATACGTTAATTTGGTATTTTAGATTTTTATCTTTTATTAGACAACTACGGAGTCTGAAACACGTATAGAGAAAAGTTATATATATATATATATATATATATATATATATATATATATATATATATATAAGAAGCGCTGAAAAATAGTCGGCCCAATGGAATTAGCTTTCTTTGAAATTAAATTTAGATAGTTAACTTGAGAAATCATGTGTCAAATGTCAGAATATGTGGAATAGCACACACATATATACAACACATACACACATATACACATACACGTGTGTATCTGTGTGTGTGTGAGCACATGCATACACATGGGTATTGTGTAATGTATTAGTGGTCAAATTATAATCTTAGTTATCAGTGTTTGGGGGGAACTCCCTTTTGTACACGTCTGAGAATGTAGAACCTGAATATTTTCGAGTTACTCAATACAGTTTGTATTCAATCTACCTTGGATTTGATACATCAACACTTTCAAATTTTATCACTTCAAAGCTGAGAAATTTTGTTTTCTAAGAAAGAAAATAATTGGACGAAGTGGTTTATCTTGTTAGCATTATACATCCGAGAGAAAACAATTTTTCTTCTTTCTTTCGAAGATTTTTTTTCTTTCTTTTATCTTTTTCCCCACTGAGCTTCTATTTTCTTTCCATCGCTATTTCTTAATAATTTTTAAAAAAATTTATTATCATTATTATTATTATTATTATTATTATTATTATTATTATTATTATTATTCCTTTAGAGTTTTTCACATCAGCGTTAGCTGATGGTCTTTCACTGGAGTTTGAGTGACAGCAAGTCTCCTCAAGTGTCCAGGACTCTTCTCAGTATTCTTGCCGTTCTCAATAATGCTGTAGTTTGGATGGTCTCCACTCGTCCGCCAACTTCCAAGTCTTCCAGTCCCTTTAATAATCTTTTAGTTACTGTACCAAAAGCACCAATCACATTTGGTATAATTGTCACTTTCATGTTCCATAGTTTTTTCAGTTCCCGATAATTGTCACTTTCATGTTATTATTATTATTATTTGCTTTCTTTTGAGAGTTTTTCCCAGTTGCATTAGCTGTTGGTTTCTTACTGGATTTTGAGTGACAACATATCGCCCTAAGTCTCCAGAACTCTTCTCAGTATTCTGTCCGATCTCTCAACAATGCAGTAGTTTGGATGGTCTCCCCTAATCCCGTTATTACCAAATCCTCCAGTCCCTTTAATAATCCTTTGGTGACTGTACCAAGAGCACCAATTACAATTGGTATAATCGTCACTTTCATGCTCCACAGCCCTTTTAATTCTCTAGCAAGGACAAGGTACTTATCCTGTTTTCACATTCTTTCAATTTCACAAAGTGGTCCGCCGGAACAGCAAAGTCCACAATTCTGCAAGTTTTTTTTTATGATTAAAAGATCTGGTCGTCTGGCCGAGATTTGGTGATCCGTTTGTATCTCAAAATCCCAGAGGAGTTCAATCTGAGCACGCCCTTTTCTTTCTTTCTTTCTTTCTTTCTTTCTTTCTTTCTTTCTGACTCTGCTCTTTCTGTTCTTTCTTTCTTTCTTTTTAAGTTAATTTCCTCTGAGCTTTTCATTTCTATTCTTTTTTTCTTCTTTTCAAGATTTTTTTCTTTTCCTCCGAGGTCATCCTTTCTTTCTTTCTTTCTTTCTTTCTTTCTATTCATTTGCCTTGATTCGAATATCTACTGTTTTCGTTTTTAACTGATAGTTACTCCAAAGCTTATTTGATTCATACATTTAAAGACTATCCATGATGACACTATATAATCAATATCATTATGTATTTTAGAAGGTATCAAAATATTTTAGTTTTTTATAGACTGAAACCCTGGAGTATATCCCTAGATGCACACATTCAACTATATGCTGTCACAACGTTCGGTAATTTGTAAATATTGCTTAGAGTCAGACATTTTTAAGTGGAAGGATATGTCTAGAGTTAGAGATACAGTCATAAGTTTTAACACCGTAGAGGATGAGTAAATACATAGACAATTACATTTTCGGAACTAGCAAATGTCTTTTTCGTTTCTGAGCAATAGAAAAAAATAATTGCGTTAAATATAGGTTTTTATCAATGGATATGCTTTTATACTGTCGGGTGATAGGCAATTAAAGAGGTAATAAAATTTACAGTAATCGCTCAATCAATTAGTGGTTTCATTAGAATTGTGTTGGTTGGGAAGAGGTGTAATCAAATGGTACCTTAACTGGAACAGCTGTTTTTTAAGTTCACTTCATATTGATTCGTACTTTTCGGCTTAGCAGTAAGGTGGATTAATAAATCACGTTGGTTCAAGAGTTTGAGTTGAGGAGCGAGCAGCCATTTAGAGAACAGTATGGAGTCCGACATTCCATCGGGTTAAGTTTCTAGTTGTAGATGACGGCCGCTAACAGCCAGAGAAAATGAAGCAAGCTGAGGGAATGCAATTGTCACAAATCTCTCGCAAAAGACTTAACGTGGAGGCTTGATCCAATCTAAAACCTAACGTGAATAAAAGCATCTTAAACATCAAAGACGGCCATTTTATTTTCTTGCTTGCCATAGCGATAATCTTGTCCATCTTTTTCAAAACTTGTCCGTCCCTTTTCCGTTTCAACCAACATCGAGGTGCCATTTTCCTGTTCAAAAACATTTGGATCTTGATGCTTTCTCTGTTTTCCAATCCTCATCGTTCCAAATGCACCAATAACAATTAGTCGGCTCTCTGGCAAGATACAAGTATTATCTTTTCACTATCTTTCATTTTTATTCTCTGGTCTACTGGAACCGCAAAATCTATTTGATGACCAATCCTTTTTTTCCCTTGTTAATCAGGACTTGGTCTAGTCTTCTGGCTGGGATTGCGTGATCTGTTTGTATTTCAAAATCCCAGAGGATTTTATGGGTTTTATTTTCTAGGATAGACTCTGGTTTGTGCATATACTATTTATCAGTATGGTCAAATTTTAATCTCTTGCACAATTCTCAGTGAATCACCTTTCCCACCCAGTCATGTGTAGACTTATATTCCTTTTGTGCCAGTTTGCTGCAATTGCTAATTATGATATTTACCAACCCCTCCGCTCGGGCAGGATATGACACAAGGTCAATGTTTCAAGTGAAGTTTAACAGGTTTGAATTCAAAGTTTTCCTTCTCTTAGATTAGTTACCTCGCCAAGGCTAAGAACCTAGTCTGCCCTACTATTTAAGTAGGGGAGTCCTATTTAAGCTGGAGGGAGAATAATTGGATTCATACATTTCCCAAGGGTATTAGTGCTATGTTAGTAATGCTATGTGAAATGCAATCTGTCTCTTCCAGGGTTTGAACTCGTGTCACCGTGTCCATTTCCTACGACGATAACCATTACATCACGGGCATTTGCTAATTATGTGATAAACCGTTTCATATTATTATCATTATTATTATTATTATTATTATTATTATTTAAAAAGGTTTATTTTATTTTATTTTATTTTATTTTATTAAACCTTTAATCTATAGCTTGTTTCAGGTACATATTTAAAGAGTATGATTATTATTATCAATTTTGAATATCATTTTCCTTTGTCTTTTTAATTTTAGTTGCTTTTTATCGCAACTCACGCGGCTTGGAAGAATAGCAAATCCTTTTATGTTTTTCCCGATGCATCAAATTCCTCGTAACAATCCGCGTAATATGCGAGAGAAAACAAGAAAAATTAATGGTTGATTGAGTGATTGAAGTTAACGACATATCAACCTGTCTTGGGTTATTTTGTGCTTCGAGGTTCGGGAATCTCGTTCATTGTACATTCATATTTCCATTTTTTGTGTAGTTGTTTATTAAGATTTTTTCCCCTCCAATCCGATTGAATACAAATAATTTCGTATAAATGGATTAATGGATTAAATCCAAAAAAAAAAATTAATCCATTTGTTTGGTTGTTTAATGGCATATAAACCTCCTAGGGTTATTTTATGCCGAATCCAACCTTCTAGAAGAATAGTAGTGGTACTATTTAACCCATAGCTGTGAGGATAAGGGAGGTTCATACTTTTTCCAGGGGTATTTGTCCGAAAGAGAACGTAATAATAGCGCGACTGGAGTTCGAACTCGCTTACTAAGACTCCGTACTTCAATGCTTTAACCATTAAGCCATGAGAGGATCTCCATTTCATCCATTGATAGGACCTGAACAGGTAATATCACTACTAGTGAGAGTGGACCTGGGAGAAATAGCAATGAGGTCGGGCTACTCTACAGATCACCATTAGATGTAGTTTAGTGTCATCGCCAGAACACTACACTTTTGTGGGGAGGGTATTAGTCCTCTGCAAGAAGGAATAGTCAGCATATTTTAAGCCCAACCAACAAAGTAAGAAAAATTAAGAATGTGGAGGAAAATACGAATCAAAAAGATTCATAATAATAACTGTGTTTCACCTTATATATATATATATATATATATATATATATATATATATATATATATATATATATTTTACATTTGCGAAAAAAACACACCTGATAATGGCTTATGAAGGATCCGAAATCGCTCGGGACAATTTCGGTAAATTCATCTACCAACTCCAACCTAAAACTAAAACACTTATCAGGACACATGAAAGGATCTTAATAAAATTATGTAGACAAAATGTGTCTTTATCATTTAATCAAACATGCTCAAATGAAAGACTGCAGCCCAACTACACTTATTTTAAAATACATGATCCTGCAGCTCACCACGATATTGACACCCAAAAGTATCGTCGTAATCTTGTAAAAAGACAAATTAACTGCAATAAGAAAAAATAAACACCCTAAAAACTGAGGACAATATCAGAAAATTCATCTACCATCTCTAACCTAAAACTAAAACAGTTGTCAGGCGACTTGAAAGGTTACTTATAAAATCATATAGACAAAATGTGTATTTTTGATTTAATCAAATATGCTTATATGAAGGACTGCTGCCTAAGTACACCACCTATATATATATATATATGTGTGTGTGTGTGTGTGTTTACCAACCCCCATGAAGGAGTACGATGTGACACAAGGTATTTCGTCAGCAGAGTTTGACAAGTTTGAATTCAGATTTTTCCTTCTCCTAGGTCGATTGCCATACCAAAAGTCTGTCCTACTATTTTCCCATAGGTGGAAGGAGAATAGTTGGATTCATATCTTTCTCGGGGATATTAGCGTTATGTGAAATGCAAACAGCCTCATCCAAGATTTGAACTCGGATAGTAGAGACCATTTTCTACGACGGTAACCATTACACCTCCATGAAATAATCTTATTGGAATTACCAGTGCACAAATATGGCGGAAAGAGATCGGAGATGAGTATATTTATACGCGTATAAGTGTTTTATAGACACTTGTGATATCATTAGCTCTCATAGCTTACATGATACAGCAACTGGTTTTGAGAAGTAAACTTTCCCCAGACGAACGAGGACAACATTTCTAGTCTTAACCAGAGCTAAACCTTTCTTATTGTTTCCGGTACTCATTGTTCCTCTATGGTGAAAATAACGTCACGTTGGTCATTTTTATCAATATGGTTTTATAAAGAATCTATGCTTTTTTTCAACTTCTTCTTCTTCTTCTTCTTCTTCATCTTCTTCTTCTTCTTCTTCTTCTTCATCTTCTTCTTCTTCTTCTTCTTCTTCTTCTTCTTCTTCTTCTTCTTCTTATTATTATTATTATTATTATTATTATTATTATTATTATTATTATTTAATCCTTTAGAGTTTTTCACATCAGTGTTAGCTGATGGTTTTTCACTAGAGTTTGAATGACAGCAAGTCTCCTCAAGTCTCCAGGATTCGTCTCAGGATTCTGGCCGTCCTCAGCAATGGTGTCGTTTGGATAGTCTCTACCCGTCCGCCAACTTCCAAGTCCTCCAGGCCTTTTAATAATCCTTTAGTTATTGTGCCAAAAGTACCAATCACAATTGGCACAATCGTTACTTTCATGTTCCACAGCTTTTTCAATTCTCTAGCAAGGTCGAGGTATTTATCCTTCTTTTCACATTCCTTCAGATTTATTTTGCAAATTCTCTTTTTTTTTTTGTTGTTGATTATTATAAGGTTTGGTCTTCTGGCCGGGATTAGGTGATCTGTTTGTATGTTAAAGTCCCATAGGAGTTTATGCGTGTCATTCTCTAGGACAGGTGCTGGGTTGTGCATTTACCATTTGTTAGTATGGTCAAATTTAAATTTCTTGCACATTTCCTAGTGGATCATCTTGCCGACCCAGTTATGTCTAGCCTTATACTCCTTCTGTGCTAATTTGCTGCATTCACTTATTATGTGATTGATCGTTTCGTCTCTGTTACTGCATAGCCTACATTCACTGCTTTGTTGCGTCTTATCTATTCTCGCTTTGATATGATTAGTCTTTATGGCGTTGTCCTGTGCTGCTAATTGGAGAGATTCCGTTTCTCTCTTAAGGTTTCCTTTTCTTAGCCAGATCCAGGTTTTCTGGTGTGAAGTTTTTCACATCAGTGTTAGCTGATGGTCTTTCACTGGAGTTTGAGTGGACTCTTCTCAGTATTCTGGTCGTTCTCAATAATACTGTAGTTTGGATGGTCTCCACTCGTCCGCCAACTTCCAAGTCTTCCAGTCCCTTTAATAATCTTTTAGTTACTGTACCAAAAGCACCAATCACAATTGGTATAATTGTCACCGTATTATCATTATTATTATTATTATTATTATTATTATTATTATTATTATTAATCATAGTAGTAGTTGTATAGTGTCATAAAAGCAAAGAGATATTGTCTCCTCCCAAACTGTAGAAAGATATTCCCGGTATTATCTCTTACCTTAGAAAAATTAATGTTTTTCTATAGTTTCTATCTTCAATCCATATAAAACAATTGTTTAAGTAAGCACGGCTCTATAGACACTTCTACAGCTTTAGATGTTTCTCCAATCTTGCTTCCTTTCAGAAGTTTTAATGGAAGCATCAATATAGATAGTTCACTTGGTCGCATCTGGTCTCCAAACTGATAGTTGGTTTCAACCGGCCGCTTTACATTCGTACCAGGTGGTTATATTTATATTTCTATGACTAAACCACGGTCGTCTCCCCAGGTTTTTGCCTGCTTGCTGGACTAAGTTTATAGCTTGGTGCCTGAAGCACCCGAAAAAAGGTAATGGTGACGGGCTATAATGAATTTTGCACTTCCCATGCATGAGTCTCGATTCGTGCGCGGCCTCCGCTATAAAATAGCCTTGTGCCATATTCTGACACGGTGAAATGTCAGATAAGTACCGTCGGTGTGAAAACTTCTGTGAAAAATAGATGTCATTAACTTCAGCAAACAAAGCTTAGATTGACGAGTTTATAAGAAAATTGCTTTTTATGGCATATCAACCCTCAGGGTTTATCTAATGCCAAAGTCATCCTTATAGAAGAAAGGTAGTGATACTCATAGATCGAAGAGATAAGGAGGTTTATATCTTTCCCAAGGGTATTAATTCTAAAGTGAATGTAATAGTGCGACTGGAGTTCAAACTTGCTCACTACGATATATATATATATATATATATATATATATATATATATATATATATATATATATATCTTCGTGGACCTACCTGTTTTAAAATATTTTCATTCTTTCTTTGGACCTACAACAAACAAACATATATATATATATATATATATATATATATATATATATATATATATATATCCTCGTCAACATCATCATCAACGACAGATTCCCTTGATGATCTCTCGCAATCAGTCCCTATCGGTCATCGCTGTTGGCATCTAATATCCGTATAGAGCTGATGAATATAAGTTTTTGCAGGTTGCTATGTCTATGCGTCGTATTTAATCGGGGAACGTCGCTTTTTTAAGTTCGTCCTTACTTTACCAGTATTTCGTAGCTTGTCAGTAAATATATACATTTAAATATTAGATATCATTCAAGAATGAACAGCAGAATTAGAATGATGTACTCTTGAGAATTGAATAAAGGATTCAGTTTGAAAATTCCTGATGGTTACCAACTTGGACAGACAACTAAATAAAGTTATAGTTTAAACCTGCCAAATTTTTGTGATTGTAACAAATATGACAAAGACATTCATCAAACTACCTCGGTAAATCAGAATCTGAATTTTTAAAACTACATTATCCTGAAAGCCAAGAAATAATTTTACAGAAAAAAAAAGAAAAAAAAGAAGATCCCCCCAAACAAAATCACCTGGCAAATAAAATAAAATAATGCTTTTTAAGTCAATTTTTATCGTAAGCTATGATATTTGTGAAGAATGGTTTGGGGGCCCGAAGATTCTTTAAGGCCCAGGGGTGCCTCCCCGTTTGCTTTATACTAATCACTTCAGTTTATTGTACACCACGTAGTTGATGCATGTGTATTGTGGTTCGTCTTACATAATTCCAGTGTTGTTTTGAAATAGCGACAAAAACATACACATGCTCACACTCACACACACACACGAAGCTTTTATTTATTTATTTTTCTAAATCTGAAATGTTATAAGCAGCCCATCCTGAATTTTTTCAACATAATAACTACTTTACACTAAAGAAATAATTATATTCTTTTTTGCAATGACGTAACTTATATTTTAAGATAGGTTACTGCTTTGTGATATTCACAAAGCTTAGTTTTGTCTGACATAAAGCCAAATATAATGAAATGATATTAGGATGATTGTGTTGCGCCAGTCTTCAAGTGAGGATGACTTAACTGGCATAAAACGCAGTTTAAAATCATCAGTAGAGATAAATACGAGTTTGTATTTCTTGTTTACGGTATTGTGCACACACACATACACATACATGCATGCATACATACATACATACATACATACACACACACATATATATATATATATATGTATTTATATATATATATATATATATATATATTATTTTGAGACAGAATGGTATGGAGGCGTGTATTACATACTATCCTGCTTCTTACTTATTTAATTTGATCGTTTAATTGGCTTGCGTCCATCTTCTCACCTTGATTTTTCGTCGTGCCACTCTGGCTGTATCTTTTTATCGTCCGCTATTTTGTTTCATATCACTCGTGTCGTTGTCTTCTGTAGTTTTCTCCTATTGTTCTAAGTTCTCCATCGGGATGAGGAATAACACGTGACCTCGTTTTTATGTGCAGATTTTCTATTTATTACTTTGATGACATTTTCCTTTCATCACCCGTTACGAACTACAGTGAATCAGTGATCAGAGATGGAACATTTTTAGCGGTCCATTCGAGCGTTTCTCACTAACTGAAGTTTCTATCTAGCTTCTAAACTTTCACGTGCAATACTCTGTCCTCATCAGCCGCCAACCAGGGTGATAACACAGTTTCGGTAGCTCAAGGCGGTACTGCCACTCCTGGCGCTACCAAGCAGCATTTGCCACCGGACAGGGAATTTAAAAGAAATATATATCTATATATACACCAGATCAACTAAAAGCAGTGTGAAAGCACGTGCGATACTCTGTCCTCATCAGCCGCCAACCAGGGTGATAACACAGTTTCGGTAGCTAAAGTCGGTACTGCCACTCCTGGCGCTACCAAGCAGCTTTTGCCACCGGACAGGGCATTTAAAAGAAATACATATCTATATATACACCAGATCAAGCTTTTATCTGATCTCAAAATCACCATCTATCACTCACGACTACCCAGCCCAGTCGGCTGGGGATGTTGAATACATCAACTGCATCTCTGTAGAGAGTCTTGGATATGACATTAAACAATCAGATGACGACGCTCCAGTAATGCTTGGCCTTTGGGGAATGCTGAGTACCCCTTCATGGCCATCGCTCTTAGGTTCACTCTGACCTGGAGAGGTAGTATTTGACAGGATCCTATCTATGAGACAAATAGAACTGTTTGATATTTAAACTGAGTGTAAACAAATGACTTATACAAAATTAGATTGTTTGAAGTAGAATTGTTTAATCCTTTAACTGTGAGTAAACAAATGACTGATGTTTAATTGAACTGTTAGTAACACATAGCAAAACTTGGAACCATTTAACTTTGTTGACATGCTAAATTGAACTACAAGAAATAGAATTGTTGGATCATTTAACTGCGTGCATCGACAAAATGTGTTTACAAATCATATATATTTAATAGATATCCAAAAACAGAATTTGACATTAAATAACCGACAATGGTTGATATGCCATAAACCCAAAGCAAACCAAACAATGTATACTTAATATACGCATGAACAATTTGGCATTAAATAACCAATAAAGGTTGATATGCCATAAAATCCAACCAAACAACTAAATCAAATCTACTGGCCTTTTCTCACAGTTTTGAACTAACGTAAACTTTATCCCTGACAACAGATTACGACAATCTATTAATGAACAGATGTTTTCCTTTTGTTGCATTTTTTTATAAAATGTTCATCGTAAAATTTAATATATTCTACCAGCTTCTTTTTTGCAGTTTAAAGGGATACAAAAATGGACAAAAGTCTTACTTGATGTTGCATAGGAAAGATTATTTTCCTGTACATCATCAAGTAAACCTTTTTTCCATGTTGGCTTTTCGGATCAAATGATCGGATATTATTAATGAAAAAAAAAAAAGTCGATAGAGGCAAAAGAAGAGAGGATAAGAATTGTCTTATAGGACCGAGATGTGAAAGTGAATGGGATACTTAATGGGAAAGACCCATAGCATAGTGGCTAACATGCTATGCTGAGAAATCTTAGTAAGCGAGTTCGATCTCCAGTCATGCTATTACACTCATTTTCGGACGAATGCCCTTGGGAAAAGTAAGAACCCTCTTACCTGCCCCCCACCTAAATAGTACCCCTGCTATTCTCTTTCAAGAATGGCTTTGTCCTTGAATAACCCACGAAGGTTGATATGCCATTAAACAGAGATAACAAAGTGAGACACCTAACGGACACGCCCATTCTCCAAAGGAGGTAATTATTCATTGTTTACCAGCAAATAATTTTTTTTCTTTAGGCTTTAAACCTTTTTTTTGTTGTGTATTTATGTCATGTCCATATTTCTGAAATCATAAAATCTTGCTGAAATATATACTGTATGTATTCGCGTTTTATGTGACGTTCTGAGACTTTTTGCTGCTGAAAATTGTAGGTGTACGAGTTAGCCCTGGCCTAGCCTTGGCCGACTATCTACATAAATTTTGTATCTCGTGTATGGTGTGACCCCCAAATATTTGGCTAAAATTTAGGTCATAGAAAGTTGCCTGATTCGCGAGTATATACGATATGGCAAAATTATTTCATCAAAACTGTTTCCCTTTCCCCCATAACAATTTATAATGGATTTTAATGTACTAAGTTCCCACTGAATAAATAGATTAATGAAAAAGTAAAAATTGATAAATAAAAGTAAAAAAATAACGATAATTTTAAAAATCTAGTCGTAATTAACAAACTTATGAATTTTTATGTGTTTGGATGTCATTTTTTTCTGTTGGTTTTTCGTAATCACTAAGCAATAGATATATCTATTGCAATAAAATTCATGGCTTGAAAAGAGAGAAAGGAGATTTTGATGAACAAATCAACATTCAATAAAGATAAAATAAAGCATAGCTACTTTTGTTTTGATTGTCGGCCTTAGGTTACAGATAGGGAGTTAGAGCAATGAGTCAGTACTAAGGAGTTTTGGACTAAGGTAACTATCCCTTAAAAATAGATATCAGAGGCAACTTCCAGATTCTCAGTACCAAAATACAGGCTTTAACTCGGTTGTTGGGAAATAAAGAAATCTCATATGGTCTTTCTGTCCATATAAGAAAAAGTACCAAATAGCAAGTGACTAAATGTTCATTCCAATGTAGAATAGCTACCGATGACTGCTGTATCGATTATGGTTAATCCGAGTATATGATAATCTAAATTTTAAACATTAATTTAGGAAAACTACGTCAACTATTCATGCTATAAATGACGTTTTAGTCCAATTCTTCATCCCAAAACAAGGTATCGTTCATTTCATGTGATATTTTTTGAAACTTCAAAACTTGCTTTGTTTCTGGGTAACCTTGCTGTAACTTCGATCCAAAGTGCCCCCCAACCGATACCTAAACAAAGGTGATTAGTCAAAATAATAAACTTTTTAGTTAACATTATTGTATTATCAATGGTATTGTGTATCAATAGTGGGGCTTTAGTGTGTTTAGAATATCCCGGTAAACACGGTAAGCTACACGAAGGGCTAGACTGCTTTGTACTATTTTTACTTTTTTAATTTATCAATCTATTTTGTGGGAACTTAGTACATTGAAATCCATTATAAATTGTTGTGAGGGAAGGGGGATAATTTTGATTGAATGAATTTGATATATCGTAAAAGACATAATGCCAAGGCATCTAGACATGAGAATGGTTTGGTTTGTTGGGTTTTATGGCATATCAACCTTTGTAGGTTATTCAACGCCAAATCCATTTTTATGTAAATAATCTGTTCTTTTTAAAACAATTCAGTTTAGCATAAGTACACAGTTTAATTGTCAAAAACATTTATTTCAAACTATTCAAGAAGTTATATGTAAATACAATTTTAATGTCGAAAAACAGTTCTATTTCAAATAATTCAGTTAAGCATAAGCACGCAGTTTAAATGTAAGTACGGTTTAATTGTCAAAAACATTTCTATTTCAAGCTATTCAGTTTACTCAAACAATTCAGTTTAGCATAAGAATGCTGTTAGTTCTATTTAATCCATAGATAGGGCCCTATCAGGTGCTACCACTCCGAGCCAAAGTGGACCTGGGAGCGATGGTAATGAAGGGGTACTCCGAATTCCCCAAAGCCCCAGCATTACTGGAACCTCACCATCAGATTGTTTAGTGTCATATCCAGGACACTCGTTAGGGAGGGGGGGTCTTACCCCTCTGTAGAGAAGCAGTCGGTGTATTCTACAGCCCCAGCCGACTGGGGATCTAGACATTAGAAGATAAGAGATATGATGTCTAGACGTCAAGATATCACCACTTTATCATATAAGCTACTCTGCTATGCATTCAAATTTAGAATTTTAAGATTCAGAAGAAAATCTCAGTACGTTTTAATTACACTCGGGATGGTTAAGAATAGCTTTGAACATTTTAGATATGTTATTCAAGTAGCTTTGATTGATTCAGTATTGTATTTCTTCTGTCCTTAACCTATTTGGCTTTATTCTATACTCAGCTAAACTTGCAGTGTTGCAAATAGCAGAGAGAGAGAGAGAGAGAGAGAGAGTGAGAGAGAGAGAGAGAGAACTTTTGTCTATCGTGACAGAAGGTCTTATTCATTCAACATAATCGTAAACCTTCATAAATATTAGTTCAAATCTGGGAGAGTAACTCCGAAAATATGCCTCTTATTTTATATTTTCCCATGACGTCTGAGAGGGATGCTGACGGAATGACAAACTGGGAAAATGGCATCTACATTGAAATCAGAGATGTTTCCTATAATTCCTTCTTGAAGAACAACTACCTCATTAATATTCATGGATACTTGCAAAACATTTGTAGAGATTAAATGTGAGCACTGTAAGGCGGTGGATAATTCGTAACAGCTGGGACGAAAGCAGTGTGAGGGATAAACTACGTACAATACGTCCGTCAATCCGAGGAATGAATGGCGTCTTGATCAGCTCGTTTGTGCGTATCGAGACGGTAAAAATGATCTACATGAAATTTTGCTATTCTGACGCCGTGAAAAAAATGAGTCATCATTCTTGATATATGTTTTTTTCTTTTTCTTTCATCGAGCAGGTCATGCTGTCATTGTATTTTCCTTGGAAATAAATGGTAAGCGTTACTTTCAAAAGGACCCTTGTATCTATACTGGGGAAGGGATTATTTGTATATCTTTTATAGATTAACAAATACTTTGATAGATACCTACTAAATTTTTAAAGCATTCTAATTGTAAGATCTTGGTTCAAAAAGTTCTACATCATGAACAATTGTACGAAAAAATCCATTCGCATTCCTATTATGAAATCGTCTACAATGCATTCTTATCATAGAATGATTTCAAAATTATTCTTATAGTGAAATCATTTACAATGTATTTTTATAGTAAAATCATTTGCAATGCATTTCTATAATAAAATCATTTACAATGCATTCCTATTGTAAATTGCCCAGTCGGGTTGGGCTGTAGAATACACCGACTGCTTCTCTGCATAGGGGTAAGACCCCCTCCCCCAATGAGTGTCATAAACAATCTGATGGTGAAGTTCCAGTAATGCTGGAGCTTTGGGGAATGCGGAGTAACCCTTCATTGCCATCGCTCCCAGGTCCACTCTGGCCCGGAGTGGTAGCACCTGATAAGGGTCCTATCTATGGGTTAAATAGAACTAAACTGTGGTTTGAGTTCACTGTTTTTTTGCATTTAAACTGCGTATTTATGCTAAACTGAATTGCTCGAAATAGAACTATTTTGACATTTAAACTGTGTACTTATGACATTGAAACTGTACTTACACTAAACTTACACTAAATTGTTATATATAGAACTGTTTTGACATTTAACTGTGTAAACAAAATCTGTACCAATACTAAACTGAATTAGCTGGATTAGAACTGTTTGAATAGACTAAATAGCTTGAAATGGAAATGTATTTGGCAATTAAACTGTACACATGCTGAACTGAATTGTTTGAAATAGAACTGATTATTTGCATAAAAATGGATTTGACGTTAAATAACCTACAAAGGTTGATATGCCAAAAGTCTAACCAACCAACCAACCTATTGTAATATAATTTCTAATGCATTCTTACAGCAAAATCATTGAGAATGCTTGTCAATAATATCAATATTATTTACGACGCTTTTTTTTATATAGTAAACTAAATTCCAAGGAATTCTTATAGTAAAAATCATTGACAATGCATTCCTGTAGTAAAATAATTATAAACTTATCAAAACTTTAAATACTATAAACAACATGGATTAATCATTGACCTATTGGGACAAAGATATGGATTTATTCAATTTTATTTCCTTTCCTAATTATCCCTGTGCCTTGCTAAGCTAAACTCATGGTACATAATATAAAGACCTCAATAACTCCACCAGTTACTTCAACTCACCTTATCTGACTAAGTGCACTTGCCCCGTAACTTCCCAAAGAATTTTACGATAGGACTATAATTAAGTAGTAAAAATATAAACATAGAAAAAAAGAGGATGTTGCCCGAGGGTAATGGCCAGAGATTCACTTTATAATTGACTTTGAACCGTTGGCAATTCGGAGACCTGGATTCACTTTTTACCTTTTACTGTTTAATCTTGAAACATATATGATAATCTCTGTACTTATTTTATTAATCTTGGCAAAAATTCTCCAACGGATGAAAAACAGACCCTTTGTACCGATTGACCTGTCCTGGTCGAAATCTGAGGAGGTCAGAGATTTCAGTCTTGACACTCAAGTTGCACTGAGAGACAGGTAAATATTAACACAAAAAGCAAACTAAAGATACACTAGCAAATCAGAATAGGAGACATTTACAGTTGTATAAAATAAGAAGAAATAATCTATGAGATTAATAGTAACTAGAGACACTTGTAAAAATCAAAGATATTTATATGAGATAAAGGAATAAAAAGAAAAGTGCAACATCCTGAAAATATATTCTAATTTACTCAAGATTTAATATACAAATAATAAAGATTAATTAGAGTTCGTGATCATAAATATAGATCAATACAATGCATTCCAATATCAAATAGTTTACGATGAATTCCAATAGTAAAATCATTTCTAATGTATTCCTATAGTAAAATTATCTACAATGCATTCCTATAGTAAAATTATTTAAAATGCATTCATAGAGTCAAAATCATTTACAATGCATTTCTATAGGAAAACATTTTCCAATGCATTCCAATAGTAAAATATAAACTCTAAAATCTAAAAGTAAAATAATTTCTATTGTAAAACCATTTACAATAAATCATAGTGAAATCATTACCAATTCATTTCTATTGTAAAATAATTGCTACAGTAAAATCAACTGCCATACATTCCGATAATAAAATCCTTTCCAATGTATTCCTTTAGAGTAATACTGGGACATTCATTCTAAATATGGTATACTTTGCGAGATTGGCTTTATTTTTATTATATATTTTTATTATAACAAACGCTTCTGTATTTGAGAAAGGAATCGGATGAATATTTTTGAAAATGGAGATGAAGTGTCATTCGAAACAGGTGAAGGGAATGAAAACTTTTGCATCAAAATCATTAAGGCAACTGATTCACTAAAATGAAAAGTTTTACATCACTCGACTTGGACTTCATACTTTTACTGGTTGCAACATAAAAAGTGCTGTTAAGGAGATAAGGAAAGTGAAGGTAATAAAATTTGTTGAAAAAACAAAACAAAACAAAAAAGCAAAACAAAGCAAAAGCAACAACAACAACAACAACCAACAACCAACGGTAAACAAAAACAAGTGCTTCCTGTGGATGTTCATTAACTTTGGAGACTCATTGCCGATAAATGAAGACATTTTTAATTTCATGGAGGAATCTACCTGTGTTTGGGAATCAGTAAATTAAAAGTTTTAGTGAATTGAGATTCTTTATGTTGCAATCAAATATTGTTGGGAAAATGGGACTCATAATATTTCAAGAAATTCTGACGGTTTACTACCAATTACATTGATATACTGCCCCCACCCCTTAGATATGATACACTGCCCACCCCTTAGATATGATACACTGCCTCCTAGGTATGATACCCTGCCTTCACTAGATATAATACGCTGCCTCCAAGATATGATACACTGCCTCCTACATATGATACACAACCTCCTAGATATAAGTTAAATAATATCGCTACTTGTTCTAAAAGAATGGCTTTGGCATTAAATAACTCACAAAGATTGATATGCCATTAAAAAACTAAACTAAACCTGATACATTGTGAGAATATTTAAATCAACTACCAGGTTAGTATTTGGAAACAGGCACACGTTTCTAAACCTGATATATCTAAACCAGTCAGTGGCTAAGGATGAAATCATAACAAAAATAAAATAATACCACATTGGACTCGCAGACCCATCATGCCGGTTCAGCTTGTCAATGATCTTGAAAACTTTGAGTGTGACTCTGACAGTGAGAATAAAGAAGATTATGGAGATTTAAATGAAATGTCAACCGACATTAACAGTTGCCATGAGGATTCTGATAAAGATTTCTAGCCAAATGATAACTAGAGCATATCATTAAGTAAATATATCGATATATATTTTCTATAAAGAACAAAGTTATTTACTCCACATTAAATCTAATCACAGACAGTGAAAAATGCAAGGTTCACAATTTGAAGTGTACATTTCGGTAATTGTCTGTTTGATTTATAATAACATTATATATACTAAAAAATAATTGATGTGCATCCTCTAATTATATTATTATCTTTTACTCAGATGATTCATCCTGATAAACTTTTAATTTAATCTGAATTTGTGATATTTGAAATTGTAACTTTTTTCCATTTATCATTATCATTTTACGTCTAACAATCTGATGGCATCATCATTTATCTAATTTATTCACCCTGATAAAATTTATTATTTCACCAATCATCATCCATACAAAATTATACCAAGTACATTAGAATTGGTCTATTCAAAAAGAAGTCATTGTTTTTATTTAATTTTTTCCGATCTCCAAATAAATGTTGCATATTGACTCTTGATAGAACTGAATGTTTCAGCTGTGTAAACAAAGTGATTGCAGGACACACCTATATATACATGAAGGCAGCGATGCTTAGGTGTAAATAGCTCACGTGGGTTGAACCGGAAATGCATAGGCGTTATGAAATTATATATACATAGAGTAACGGTCAGCCTCAATCTCACTGCCAAAAGAGATTCGGTCAGTTATGGAGCGACGCTGTCTTGAGTCTTGAAGCCCCAGAATGGCCACAGAGGGGCTAGGTATCTCCCTGACAAATACTGGTTGAGAATGTCACGTCAAAGAAGCAGAAGTGTTAAATAAGGCTATGAGTATGGCACACAACGTAGCTAGGAAGAAGATAAGGGTCAATATAGCAGTGTCCAACTCCTTCAAGTCCTCCGTGTGTCTTCGTCTCGGTTTCCGTCAGTCTCTCTCACACTAACAGTCAACTTCATACTTTTACGAGAGAGGTATATTTTTATGACTAAATGTTGTGGTTGGTTAGTTATTTCATTTTACGGCGTATCAACCCATATTGGGTCATTTAACGCCGAATTAAGTCATTTAGATAAAAGTCCAAACAATTCAGTTTAGAATATGTACACATTTTGTTTACACACCGTTAAATGTCAAAACAGTGCTATTTCAAATAATTCAGTTTAGCATAAGTACGCAGTTTAAATATCAAAACAGTTCTATTTCAAACAATTCAGTTTAGCATAAGTACACAGTTTAGTTCTATTTAACCCAAAGGTGCTCCCACTCCGGGCCAGAGTAGATCTGGGAACGATGGCAATGAAGGGGTACTCCACATTCCCAAAAGCTCCAGTATTACAAGAACCTCACTTCAGATTGTTTAGTGTCATATCTAGGACACTCGTTGTAGGGGTGGTGTCCTACCCCTCTTTAGAGAAGCAGTCGGTGTATACTCCAGCCCCAGCCGAATGGGCCAAATGTAGTGGCTTCTTTTTTCATCATGTTAAAAACAAAGATTTTTGCAATTCTCGGAGAAGGTGCTAAAAGCTGGAGCGTTTGATGAAATGCAAATTCAAATATTTTCTGGTAACATAATTAGATTGTTTAACCTGATCTTGGTTATTGAAAAAAACAATCAAGTTTCGTTTGGGCGTGTAAATAATATTCAATGTGAATGTTTTAATTAAAATTAAGATATTTTCGCGTTGATTTAATTTTTTCGCCTTAAAGTTTTATTCTAATCTTAAAAATTATGTAAATCATTATTTACATAATTTCTAAGATTTGAATGAAACTATACCAAATCTACTGAAATTGGACACTCCCAAGAAAAGTCATTGGCTTTAAGATTCATTTTTGGTGGTTGGGGGATGGTATAGTTGGAATGAATTTACTGTGGGTAAAAATTATTTTTAGCACCACAGAACCCAGGGTCACAAGGAAATACCAAAGAGGTTTAACTGGGAGTGGGGGCGACGCCTCTATATGTATTTATTGCAAAAATCGTCTTGGTCATCTGATTCCAGATTAAATATAGGATATCACTAATGTTTCTTTTCATCACGTGACATGTTTTGTACTACGTCCGTGCTGGAGAGTTCAGTGGTGGGTCAAAGCTGTTTCTCGTATATATATATATATATATATATACTTTGGCATGGCATACACTGACTATCTCCTGAGGAGAAGTAAGTTCCCCATAAAAAAAGAGGTGTTCTGACTATGACACAAAACTATCTCCTATAGTGAGGCTTCCGTTTAGGTTTTTTGGGGAGTGCAGAGAACTCTTTTCTAGCAATTATTCATAGGACTACTTCTAGGAGTGGTACAATTTGTTAGGGTCTCACCAATGGGTCAAACATATCCGTTTAAAAATTATTCGTATTTGATAGGACCGTGTACAAAAAAAAAACTCTTTAGAAATAACTACAGAAAAATGTAGACGAACAATGAACACGATTCTCTTAAAGTGAACGAAATAACGCGATAAGAGTTCAAATTCGCTTACTTTGAGGTCGCAGTCTAGAACGTTAACCATTACGTCATGGGACTCCTCCTCCAGCTAATCTGTAAGCGGTAACAGCTAACAGCAAAGTTTTAAAGATTCATGCATACAATAAAGCCAAATTCAGTCACCCTCTCTGAATGATCGGCATGTCGGGAAACATTAAAACTCTCTGCCTTTCAAACAATATTAGGGCGGTATTTTAAAATTGGCCACACGTTACGTAACAATCTTGACAAAACGAAACAACCTGTTGAGCAAAATGAAACAACCTGTTGAACAAAAGGCAACCAAATATTGAGTTTACCATAACCTGTGTAAATATGGTAGACTCTACGAAGAGGAAAGCATTCCTATCCACAAAAACTAAGGATCGAAGAAGTCAGAAAAGTTAAAAAACGAAGAGGAACTTTCAAATCCAACGACAAATAAAAAGAAAAAAGCGAACTATGGTCCATAGGAATACTGTTTATGTAACAAACATGAAAGTACAATGTCAGATAAGACAACAGAAAGAATCAATGCATACGATTTTTTGGAGTTGATCCTTTCATCAAACTAAGTATTGAAATGACTTGACTCAGACTTATCTTTTAATTTAGTTTGGTCGTGGGGGTGCTCCTCACATAGCTAGTATTCCGTTGGAATAGCCTACCGGTGTCAATCCCTTTCCAGGTCAACAACTGATTTAAATTCAGAGTTTTTCTTCTCTTAGACTGGTTGCCATAAGAAGGTCAAATACACCAGTCTGCCCTATTATTTACCCAAAGTTAGATGTTGATAGTTAGATACATACTTATTCTAATGGTATTAGCGTTATGTAAAATGCAAACAGCATCGTTCAGGGTTTGAACCCAGGTAATCGAGTCCACTTCTGTTTGTTAAACTTTACGTCACGACTGCCTCCAAATGAGAACTTCTAAGAATGTTTCGGTTATAATAACCTTCTTCAGGACTTTAAATTCATGAAAATAGCGATGGATGTTTAATGAAATAACAGGAGAAAAGAAAGTGTGTATAAAAAGAAAGATTCATGACACTATTTTTTATACACATTTTCTTTTCTCCTGCTATTTCATCAAACATCCATCACTATTTTCATGAATTTAAAGTCCTGAAGAAGGTTATTACAGCCGAAACGTTCAACGTCGACTTTCATAATAAATTCATCAAATTTGGTATTATTTTTTCTGCTTTTCTTCATACTTATATAAATAAACTTCTAGGTTTTATCATAAATGTGTTTTTCTTTTTAAGTAAAAAGTTTTAAAAGATAATTCATATAGAAACTAAATGTTATATTTGGTATTACGTTCTTTATCAAGTCAAACTGTAAATTCCCTTTGATTTTCTGTTGGTCGCGCTTTGAATATGCTGAGTGATTCTCCCGCTGAAAGTTAAGATCTGCAAAACCAATAAAGAGTTATCCTGGCAATGACACTTGACTATATGCAATGATGATGTTCTATTTCTAGAGATCTAGGGATTGTGGTGTACCCCTTCATTGCCATTACTCCCAGGTCCACTCTAACCCAGAGTGGTAGTACTTGTTAGGATACTATCAATGGCTCAAATGGAGGTGTCATAAAATATTAATATTCCATTGGACAGTATACAAAAAACCTGTTCAGAAACGACAACAAATATATATATATATATATATATATATATATATATATACGAGGTGCATACGATAAGTTTCCAGATCTTTTTTCGTATGGGCACTTTTATTGATAGTACTCACATGAAACTCTAGTCTCCTTCGAAGTAATCTCCTCTGACTGCAATGCACTTGTTGTACAGTTCCAACAACTTCAGCAAGGTCCCATGAAAGTCCTCTTGTGTGAGAGTGTCAATGACCTTCGTCACAGCCTCTTTCATCTCCTCAATTCTCTCATAACGACAGCCTCTGAGCTTAGGGAATAACCAAAAGTCACACGGAGCAAGGTCTGGATTATGCGGAGGCTGAGGAACTGTCTTGATGCCCGTCTTGGTCAAATAGTCTGTGAAAAGGATGAAGTTGTGGACTGGTGTATTGTCCTGGTGGAAATGCCCCTGACCCGATTTGAAGAGTGTTGGTCTCTTCCGATGGAATATCTTCCTGAACTCCCTTCAAACCCCAACATAGTAACCCTAACCCTAACCCTGTGGCCAATCAACTCTGGTATATTGACTTCCTTACTCCTCCCACACCTCTCATCATCCCTCACAGACTCCCTGCCTTCCTTGAATCTCTTATGCCACACAAAAATTGATGCTCGATTCATGCAAGATGCTCCAAAAGCAGTCTGAAGCATTCCATACGTTTCTGTGGCATTTTTTCCCAGTTTAAAACAGAATTTTATTGCCTATCGTTCCTCTAAAGAGTCAGATTGCATTTTTGAAGTTCACCAGCTGTATCAATCAGGCTTTAGTAGGGTGTATTCCAATGGGTTCTGTAGCTGATCATTTGAACCTAAAATCATAAAAATTGGTCTATCATCTCATAAGATGTATAACAATAAAATACTGAATTTTCAAGAGTCTACGACGATTTTAAATGCCCATACGAAAAAAGTCTGGAAACTTATCCTATGCACCTTGTATATATATATATATATATATATATATATATATATATATATATATATATATATATATATAACCTCTAGGCATAAAATAACGAGTTGAATTACTGTTCAAACTAATCAATCATTGCCTTGAATGTTTTTCTGTTCTATTACTAAAATCTTAATAGGTTTTGTATTGATTTTTGTACGTAATTTTAAATAGGAATGAAATATTATATATGATTTTTTTATCAATTCCAAATATAAATTTGATTTGAAAAATAAATAGTGCCTGTCGCACCAGTAATTGTCGTAAAGGTAATCCGTTGCACAAAAAGGTTGCTGACTCCTCCGATAGAAGGCGTTGTTAGTAATGGTGTTAACCTTTCCAGTAACCGGAACGCCGTAATGAGTCATTTAAACACTGATCTTTTTAAACCTACCCATCCATAACTGTATATAGCTACAAAAGTCAGTTCAATTGCTGGTAAAAGCGGGTGTTAGCCTTGAAGGTCGTTTCGTTAGATACGGGTGGATACCTTTATGCGCCAAAATGCATATCATCATTCTGGCACCATCGACTAAGAATGTCTAACAATTTATTTCTAACATAAACTTTTTTTTACTTGTTTTTTTTTTTTGCTTATATTAATAAAATAATGAATACTGGTAATATCACCATAGAGCAATGGCAGCGCTTATTTTTGGATTGAGGTTATTTCTTACTGTGCGATCTTATGGAATGTATGGATTTATGCCTGACTAAACAGATCTAACCAAATATCAATTGAATATGTCCCATATTCACACAGACACACATTCGTATATATATATATATATATATATATATATATACATATATATATATATATATATATATATAATAATTTTTTTCATGTAAAATCTGATGATGGTTGTTACGACCAGAAATAGATTTTTAATGACACTAAAGAAGTGAATTTTTTCTTTTTATTTTTATATAAAAAATAATTTTTTGGCTCAGTACGTTGAGTTTTGATGTATGTTTAAACCCAAATTAATTATACGTCAATAGCCGTTGACATTAAGAACTCAAATTGGATACTCCTACCCCTTGGAATTTCTCCTCAGATTATATATATATATATATATATAATTATCAAGGCGAGCCAATTGCACGATTTTTTTGTCTCTGTATCGCCATCGGTCCCTATCACACAAATACTTAACAAACATATTTGCACATTGCTACTTTGTTTTAACTTTTCCTAGTTTGTTTTGTTTTATAAAAAAATGTTTGTTTAGCATTCTCATTGTTGTGAAATTTCCATTGTCTGCTTTGTTCACATTCTTTGTGTTGTTAATTATGGAATGTTACTCGGAGTTTTGTTTCTAACAAAACCCTGAAAGAACAAACTCATCTCTCTACAAGTAGTGAATACCGACATATCTTCTACACGTTATGTTCTTCTTTCAATTGCACTGAGTGACAAATTTTAACAGCTCCATAAACACTTCTATTGTGCAGAAGAACATACCTGATTCTGTGGAGTATTAGAAGGTTTTGTTGGTTATTATTTTCGTTGGTTGGTTGTAGTCGTTGGTCGTTGAATTTTGGGCTTAAGTATCAGACTCCTTTGTTCTTCTTCTTACCCGATTTAACTTGTCGGCTTCTTTGTCTGTAAAAGGCTGCAAGAGAATTAAGGAAGGAAGGAAAGAAATGAAGATACCTATTTTAAATTACAACTTATTTTAGGGTCCAATGACAATTCTGTGGGCATGAAAATATTTACTGAACCAGTAAATATAGTCGCGTCTCCCAGACAAGGCGTTGAAATATATTATTAATCCTTTTCGGTGGGTGGTAAGTTTATAAAGATTTATTTCAAACAAGAGAAAAAAGCTGACCACGTGTGGCTCTTAATTTTGGCCAGAGTGGAAAAGGGAGAAGTTACCCCAGACAATAAAGCAGCAAAAATCTAGCTCCCACCATTCGTCAGCAGCTACGAATCATCTGTGCGAACTCGAGTACCTGACTGTTAAGGCAGGAAAAACAGCCTGCAGATAGGTTTCGTCACTCAGCCGAAAGGTATTCAAATAGGCAAGGAGATTTCTGAGAAATTCATGCAAAAGTCAACCTAAAGTCAATTTTACTGAAACTCTATTAAAATTAATACGAAATCTGAAAATACGCCCCGAGAATTCTACTAAAAGATAACTTTACGGAGAATTCAATCAAATTAAACGAAAGCTGAAACTTTTCAACGAAACCACAAAAAATTCTTAAATTCAGAGAACTTTATTTTTCGGACACTCTTTCCCCCTCTTGGATAAGTCCCGCAAATTGATCAAATTTTGCAACGCTTTATCCTTTCGATCTTTTTTTTTTTCTTGTTTCTTTTGTACAAAATTTGTTTCTAAAACTTTGTCGTCTGTATAATCTTTTTGAATCAGTATCCGAACTAGAAAATTGCAGAACTTACTATCTAAAATTACCCATGAAAGCCTCCTAAAAACATTATCTCCGTATATTGTTAATTTAGCATTTTTATTGCCATCTCTTCATATGAAAATTTGATATCAATTTCTAGTATATTGTAAAATTTGGCATTTTACTGTCATTCCTATGTACAATTTAGTACTTAATTTCTATTAAGTTTAACGTCGGTGGGTATGTCCAGTAGGTGTTTTTTAGTGAAATATGTCCGGCGGTAACGTTTTGCAAGCAGCAGACACTGCCTGGTGCGAAGCCCCAGAAGTGGGCAAATAAATGATCTACATCGCTTGCAACCGATTGAGAGAAGGTCCATTCAGTACTAGCGGTGAAGGCTGAAGTGAGAACGGATTTGTCTTTGGGGCCAGTAAGTCTGTCTTTCAGGCATGCTTGGATTTCGCTACCCGTCAGAGGCTTCTGGTAACTGATACAGTTTAAAATTTATTTTATTCTATTTTATTTTTATTTTCTTACCCTCGCAAGGTTGCACTTAATGCTATCCAGAAATAATCGCCATTCTCTTGGACTATACGAAATAACATTTGAGAAGACCTGTGATATAATGGCACAAACTCAAATAAATCTCTTGAATCCAAAATTAGCAACAAAAATAAAAAGTAATAATGTTTGCAAACCATAATTAATCAAATTAGTTTAAGGTTAAATTAGATCTAAGCCATGTTCTCAAACTATCCCAAGTGTAAATTAATGTCGTTTTTTTTTTTTTACGAAAATCACTATTTGTAATACCATGAAAACTAGAGTGTATGTTGAGGGAAACTTAGTTCAGATCTGTAAAAAAAAAAATAAATCCAGGTAAAAAAACGTACAAGAAAAAAGTAACAAAAACGTATCTTAAAGAAAAAGTGTTTACTCGATAAGTCCCTTATTCCTCACTCGAATTAAAAACATGTTTATTTCCAAAACTTAATTCTAACCGACCACCATAAATTAATGGTGACCTTTTTCTAACAAAAATTGTGACTTTTACCTGTAAAATTATTACCAACCACGAAAAAGATATATATAATCAAGTGAAGAATATCATGCTAAAGAAAATTTAAAAAAAAATTGTTCTTCAGTGTGTTTAAACCAAAAAGGGCAAAATTATGGTAGTAGTAGTAGTAGTAGTAGTAAGGCTGATGTGAATTGGTTGAGATATGGAGTAGGGATAAGGAGCAGTTGGCGTGATCACGGTGAAGATATCACTGAAGTGTACTGTGGGGCAGGTAAGTTGGGAAAGGAAAACACTTTTCAAAGCGTTAATGGAGAAAAAAAAAGTAGTGACCTCATTAGAGTTCGAATTGTTTAATATCACTTTGTCACCTACGTTGGTTGAAGGAGCAAATCTTGCTATTTCATTAGTCTCGTGGAAACAACAGATCACATTCTTTAAGAGTGACACTTTTTCAACATTTAAAAACTTTTTTCCAGGACCCCAGACGAAGAGTCGTTAGAAACTCCCCACAGACGCTAGACGATTCCGACAGTTGGATTTTTTTAGGACATATCAACTCCTTATGGGTTATTTAATGCAGAACTCCGAAAATGATGATAGAGATTTTATTTGAGGAAATAAGAAAGGACCAGAAATATTTTCATTTGAATATTTGCAAAAATTTCTGATATTATAAAAAGAAATAATATATTTCTTTTTATAATATCGGAAATTTTGGCAAATAATTGGATTTAAGGGAATTGGTAAAATGACCCAAACAACGTCAAAAACTCGTGGAATTCTGTGGATGAATAATTGATAAGAATAATTTTTGCTTTCGAGTCTTATTCTTATGATTATTTATTTATTTACTTATTTTTTGAAGAGAATGATAAATTAAAAAAAATGTGTAAAGTTAAAAACTCCTTTTCAGCAATTGCAAGGTACCTCGTGTAATGAACGATTTTTAAGACAATTTTTCACCTCAAACATGAGGAGTCGTTCATTACATGATATAGGTTTTTGAAACGTCAAAGCTCACCTTGTTTCTCGGCCTAACCTTGTCGTTACTTCGATTCAAAAAGTCCCCCGCATTGCATTTACCTTGAAAAAGGCTATTAGTTAAGATAACAAAGTTTTTATGGAACATTCTTTCCTATCGATAACACTAGTGCACACAATATATACAAATATTATGAATAGTCAACAAAGTTACATACAAACTTCATTATCTTATCTCTGTTATGACCCTTGGTTGCCAACATGGAGTGCACACACTACAGGAGGGTAATTTGATTTTTAAGGAGACAATTCGAGAATAAGTTATTAACAGTGATTTTTTTTCCTTGTGGGTTTGTATGAATGTGTGTTTAGTTTGGTTTCTTTGTTTAATGGCTGATTCAACTTTCGTGGAGTATTTAATGCCAAAGCCATCTTTGTAGAAGGAGAGAACTAGTAGTAAGTAAAGTAAGTAAAGTTGGCGACCGTAGTCAAGGGTGACCCGAAGGTTCCCTTTTCGATATCTACTACACCAAAGTGTAGGGGAGGGCGCTACTCCTTTCCCTGGATTGCTCCACTTTACTCTTGATCCATACTTTATAATGCTGAGTGTTAAGCAAGGAGGCATCAAGTAACAGTTTTTGAGTCTTTGGTATGATTCGACCTGGGATTGAACCCAGGTCTCCCGGGCCATTGGTGAACACTCTAACCATCATGCCAACCCATAGTGGGGAGGTACGGAGCTTCATACTTTGCTCAATGTTATTAGTTCGAATGTGAACTTAATTGCACGACTGGAAATCGAACTCGCTTCCTACGTTGTCGCAATCCAGCACTTTTGTCATTACCTCTTGGAAACTCCCCCAATGAGTGTGCGTGCGGGCGAATTAATAGAAATGTTTCATATACAGTATGCACGCAAAAATATGGATGCATTTTTATATGTAATTACGTACGTACTGTTGTAGTGAATTAGACTTTGGAATTAAGAACTTCAAGAGTTTGTCTTCGTATATTTGTCTTATCTGAGTTCCATAATTCATCACCACAATTATTTGAGTGTGAGGAACACAGTTCAGACATTTTGTAACACAGGAAATTTTTTATGGTTTGAGATTTCGCCGTGCTAAACAATGTAAAACAATTCACGACGAATTAACAACAACATATTTTATTGCCTGTGCAAAGTCACTAGAATGAATACAAGAATGTCATGAGATACAAGAAAGAGTTTATAAAGAGTTGTATGAAAGAAATGTCCTAGAGGTCTTTTAGTACTAATTGAGAGTCCTTACTAGAATGTATGTTTCTGTATGAAGATTTACGCATAATATTGTGCGTTACGTGAGATGAGGTTTTACTTGAGCAAAGCCCCCTCTGTTGGGGAAAAAGACATACTTGTGTAGGCTTCTGGTTATCGAAGCAAGATCGAAAAGAGGTTTGACTTTGACAAGCGCTTCTTTTATAACCTACTTTGGTCATGCCACCAACGGCTATTAGAAGTACTATTTGGAAGACAAGTGATGTAATCTTAACACTAAATCTTTTTAGTAGAGTTGATGTCAGCGTATGTCCCAAGTCAGTCAAATCTTTTGGATCCTCATTCAATGGAACATAGAAAGCAACAGTAAAATAAAGATCTAAATTGTTTCAAGTATTTAAAGAAGAAGTTAAAAAAAGATCAACATTAAAGTTTATGTTCACTGCACAAACTGTAACTGTCAGTCGTTTTCTTGAGGTTAGTAATGAAATTACTTTACTCATTGCGAAATCTGGGAAGAAAATCATATTATTGAGGGGGATTTTCTTAAAACAGATGATAAGAATGTAAACTCCTTGCCATTCAATAAAAATACTGTTAGAAAAAAAAATGAAATAAGGGAAAATATTGAAACAAAATTCGATGAAATGCTGAAATCAAGAGTATTCCTAGAAATAATGGGTGAATCAACTCTGAAAGACAATAAGGTCTTCTTGTTAACATGTATAAGATGCATTGATAAAGGTGAATTTGCTGAAGAAATCTTATTCTGCAAGTCAGTAGAAATCCCCCCTATAGCCAATGATGTATAATAAGCCAAAGAAAGAAAGAAAGAAAAAAAACAACTTCGATATCACAAAAATATCAATGAAAGACAAAACATCTTGTCCTGTATATGGTACCCTTGTTATAATGAGCAAGAAAAATTGCTACTTAAAATTGATGTGAGATGAGAATCCAGAATTTTTTCTTGTGCACTGTTATTCATAGAGAGAACTTAGCGTCCAACAATATTTACCCTTTTCTTCTAAAAGAAGTGAAATCAGTTATATAATTTATCAATGCTAACAGCCAAATGTGAGCGTCTCTTGAAGCAATTTTGAGAAGAGGAAAACGCAGACCATGTGAGCCTTTCATTTCAATCTCAGATAGGATGGTTCTTAGAATGGATTTGCTTGAAAAGATTCATGGAACTATTTGATGTTCTTGGTGACTTTTTTTTTCATTGTTCCAGAGAATTTATTTTCGATTTTTAACTGTGAAACGATTTTACTTTCTATAAATATATTTTTATTTTAATATACCTGACTCATTGTAAAAAATATACCAATTAAAATTTACTCTGATTTTATTAAAATTTATCAATAAACAAGCGTATACGTGTAATACTTACATCTGCATTTAGACTAATTTTCAGTCATTTGCTTAATCGTTTTTTAATGAACGTTTAATCACAAAATTACGTTTTTAACAAGTTACAATTCAGACATCAGCAGTATTTATTTTGTCCTAACTTCCTCCAATCGCTAAGAAGGTGTGTCTTTATGTCACTTAATACTTATAGCCGATTTGTAATTTTTGGGAAGAAGAAGAAGAAGAAGAAGAAGAAGAAGAAGAAGAAGAAGAAGAAGAAGAAGAAGAAGAAGAAGAAGCTTATGATTAATAACTTGGCTCGCACACCTTTTATATTTCCCCATTCGTTCATTCCTTTATCTAATACTTGGTAGGTAGGAAGGCGATGAAATTTTACCAACTTTTTCTGTTTTATAAAAAGCTGAAATAATTCTACAATATACCTAACCCAGAAACAGTCTTATGAAAAAGTTTAAGGTATCTCGAAACTGCCCGTTTTAGACCGGACCCAATTGATTCAGACATACTTATTTTCGTATGCTTTATTTTATTTTTTAATATTGATTTGAACTTTTACGGTAAAAATATTTCCAAGTGCGGAGTGGGGTAATGCGCGACAGGTAAACTGAAAAATCCTGAAAACTCTTTTCTTCCCTTTCAACAAAACCAGTTTTATTGCCTGTACCCGTAATATGATCGTGGGGTGGTATTTTTTTAGTCTTAAGCTCAATGCCCGTTGTTGATTAAAGGGAAAGATTTATGATCCCGATTTAAACTAGGGCACGCATCGGAAGGTTTTCCGCTTTATTACCCTTGAAGGGCTGAGGCAGATTTCCTCTTCCTTACATTTATACCTTTAGCTGTTCAAATCCCAGCAAAACGATTGCTTTAGCGTGAGAAAAGTTACTTTATATCATCATTAAATGCTTTGACAATGTTGTTGGTATGGGCTGTATCATATATATATATATATATATATATATATATATATATATATATATATATATATATATATATATACTGGGCCGGCGCTAGGACATGCGGGACCAAATTAGAAAATTGTTAGTGGGCCTCTATCCTACAAAAAAGGAAATGCAATACCTAATTAGAAAAATGTCAGAGGGGACCTATACCCTACAAAAAAGAAATGTGAGGCCCAATTATTATAATGTTTGTGAGGCCCGCTACCCTGCAGAAAAGGAAGTGCAAGGCCCAATTAGTAACTTGTTGGTGGGACCATGTACATAGCAGAAAAAGAAAGTGCGGAACCGAATGGTAAAATTGTTTGCAGGACCCTCCACATTACAAAAAAGGAAGTACCTGCCCAAATTTTTTAATTATTTGTGGGACCCTTTACCCTACAAAAATGTAAGTGCAAGGCTCAATTATTAAACTTTTAGCAGAGACCTCTATCCCTCAAAAAAAAAAAAAAAAAAGAAGTGTGAAACTTAATTACTAAATTGTTTGGTGGACCCTCGACACTATAATTAAGGAACTGCAAGGTCCAATTAAAAATTATTTTTGACGACCTTTACCCTACAAACTCATTTCAAAATCAATGGTTTTTGTTGTGTGATTTGCTATATATATATACATATAAACATTTTTTGTGCTCATCCCATTGAATATGAATAATTTTCAAATAGATATCTTTGATTGATTGGTGAGATTATAACAAGTGTTACCGCTCCGAGCCAGAATGGACCTCGGAGTAATGACTGTACAGGGGTACTCTACACTTCTTAGTTCTTTCAAACTGGTACCTGACCATCAGATATTCAAGACATCCCTTATTTGCAGGTCTTATCCGGTTGCAGGAGATGCAGTAAGCGTATTCAAAGCTCAGCTGACAGGACAGACACTAATGGGAAAATTAGTAATTAGCAAGATTAGAAAAAAGGGAATTGAAAAGCTACTTGATATATGACTCATTGTCTGATAACTAATAAATATGATTAAATTCCATATTTAATCGAAATGTTTCTTAATTTTGGGGGGATTTTCAAGGCTATTTTACATGTCCGAACGAATCCGTCTTCCGAACGCCCCAGGCAAATATGACAAAGGCAAAAGGAGGTGCCCGTGGTGTAGTCGTTATCGCCGTAGGAAATGAACACGGCGATACGAGTTCAAATCCTGGACGAGACTGATTGCATTTCACATAGCACTAATACCCTTGGGAAAGGTATGAATCCAATTATTCTCCCTCCAGCTATGGGTAAATAGTAGGACAGACAAGGTTCTTCAGCCTTGGTGAGGCAACTAGTCTAGGAGAAAGAAAACTCTGAATTCAAACCTGTTAAACTCCGCTTAGAAATTGACCGTGTGTCATATCCTGCCCGAGCGGAGGGGTTGGTAAATAGTAAAAGGATACTTTTTTTTGTCGGCAATAAATACAAGAAAAGAAATTTGTGTGAAGTTCCTGTATAGACTTGACTGATTAATAGTTTTTATTGACATCGAGTCAAGATGATCTTGGATAGGTTGTTGGTGCAGCTATGTCACCAAGTAGTTTGAAGAGGGTCGGAGAGTTGGACATGTTGGATCGCAGAGACATGCTAGTCGACGCCACGGTGGTTGGTTCGGCAGTTGACCGAGATTTGGTCAACGTAAGCTTCGGACGAGTTGAGTCGATGAAAACCGTCGTCGGTCCAAACGGAGTCGTTCGGTTGTGGACTGAAGTCGTGAGGCTTGCATTTTGTTGGTCGAGTGATATAGCCAAAGTTGAGAGTTGTCGTTAATCTGCGGGGGAAGTCAACTGTGTTCTGAGCGGAGTCGTTTGCTCGTGGATTGGTCTGTTTACCCGAGTGTTCGTTGCGTCAGGCTGGCTGAATAGAAAGGTTGCTAATATTGTATGGTCGTTGTTTACCCTGAAAGATCAGTTTCTGGGAGATAAGGAGAGTTATATAAATGAAAGAATTTTACCCTAAAAAGAACAGATAAACAGTTCACAGCTCGTGGCTGGAAAATGGAGTAATAGCGTCTGGTTGTCTGTAAATACTAGATGAAGGCAGGAGACAGGAAATAGGGTGAGGGCGTCTGGTCGTCTGTAAATACTAGAAGAATGCATACTCTGAACCTTTTTGCACGAGGTCGAGCAGGTTATTTCTGTCTTTATTTATCATGGAAAGTAAATGATTGGGCATATCGACCAAATAAAACGAGGGAAATAGGAAAGGGTAGCAGTCATCAGCATTCTATGCCACTATTCATACTATATAATAATTAGAAACGAACACACTATCCATTCATATTACATTCATCAAAAAATCACAATTACGCTTCGTGAGCCTACTTCGTCAAATAAAAATATGAGAATGTTGATTGGAAAAAAGTTCTATGTACAATGATGTAATCGTTATATAAGATGAGTTTTAAAACGCGCGAGGTGGGGGAAAACAGAAAAAAAGAAAGAAAACAAGTCAGACAATCCCTATGAAGTAGTGGGTCTATGCAAAGTGGGTGCAGAAATAAACAATAGGAGGTGGTTTGAGGATGGGAAGATATAGAAAATAAATGTATCCAGGATGTGAGAAGGGTCTAGGGATAAGGGAATCCTGGACACAATCATATGCATAGAGGAAGGAAACATAGCTTATCTGGGGTGGGGCCCCAAAGGAGGACCCAGACCATCGCAGCCATGAACATGAAAATGAGGGAAGAATGAATCCAACATCACTCCCTTTCTAACGACCAGGCTTGCTACCTTTCGTCGAATATTTTGTGGTTCAAACTTTTTGTATCACATCTAATCTTGACTCTAAGCTGATGCTTAAAAGATTAGATCGCAGTATGAAAATTTTTCGCGTCATTTCTTCTGTCTCGTCATCCAGATCACCAGTTATGGTACAACCAGGATCACAAGAAACAACCCTATGTTTCACACCTGTCCACGGAGGATCAAAATTATCCTCGATGTAACCAACAGAGAACAGCACTAACTTTTTGAGATCGATGCGAACAGTCACTTCTTCGATTTAGTCCCAAAACGGGCGAACCTCCTCGCTGTGGTAGAAGGCAAGAATGAGGTTTCTTTTATTCTTCTTCTACCTTCGAGGGGCATCGCATTCAGAGCAATTCGCCGGGTAAGCGAGAGCTCACAGTTATTGATATAACTCGTCCTGACGGCCAATTTCATTAGGATCGAATTGCCAACCAACTGAGCCACCTCTCTACCAGGTCTGAAAGGGCACTCTCCATTAACTAGTGATATAGTATCTTTCGAGGCCGTTAAAGGTTACTGGAACGAGGAAACTTTCGATAGGGCCCTTGTACATTCACGAAAATACGGCTAATGAGAGCTCTAAGCCACGGGGTTGGATTTCAGGTTAGGAAAAGTGGACCTGGGAGTGATGGCAATGAAGGGATACTCCGCATACCCCAATGCTCAAGCGTTACTATCAGATTGTTTAGAATCAAATATTAGGACACTCGTTGGGAGGGAGGTCTTACCCGTCTGCAGTGATGCATTCGGTGCATTCTGCAGCCCCAACCTACTGAGCCAAGTATATATTAAAATTCTTTCTGAAAAAATGTTTTTGATAAAATATGAATAAAGTCAACGGTTTTTGGTTGTATAATTATAAAAACATAAGTGAATCCGAGGGAGTTATCCGACCTCTGACCTGGTCATATTTGAGAAAGCATTGTTTTGTTAAGGTCTCAAATATCCCCAGATGTTGTTGAGGAGGAAAAATTCTAACATGATGGGGTTCATTGTCAAATATCGCTCGCAACAAATACGTTTCTCATTAAAGAAGATATTTTTACGAGAGAAAAATTTGTGGAAGGGAAGTGTGATAATTCCATAATGTTTCCTTGGGGTGGTTGCCAGTGAATTATTGAACAGCAAAAAGCACATTACTTTGCTAAGGTCCCATTCATCACCAGATGAAGTTGAATGTGAAATATTCCAAAATGATAGAGTTCCTTGCCATACATCACATGCAACAAATGTTTCCCAATGATGAAGATTTTGTTACAAGTTGTTGAAGATTTCTGATTTAGAAGAAAATTAATGTTCAATAAAAAAAGTTACAACTGATGAACTTGTTTATTGACGATAGTGTATATGAAAAAATTGAATGTTACTCAAGTGATTTATGACTTTTGTATGTCCTAATTTCAGCATCATCTTCTATTGCGTGAATATGACAACTTGCACGACAGTCCTAAATAACAAAACGTACGACTCCTACAAGTACATTGTTAAACAGAGCTTCTCTGCAAAAATTAAACAGACTGATTTTTTGTAGCTAGCTGGCTAATTTCTATTGCTCTCTCAACCCCCTCTCTCTCTCTTTCTTGCTGGGAAGATTCTCGGGAGAAATTTCGATAGCCGCATACAGATAAATATACGCCTTTGCGAATGCTTACGTATACTAACACACATAGTAAAATTTGATATTAACGATATGTCAATCCTTTAAGGAATATTTTATGTCTAGACATGAAAGAACTGCACTCATCGTACATTCATATTTACAGATTTTCTGAAGTTGTTTCTTAAGAAGCTTTTTTGCTCTCTGTCCTATCAAATACAAATGATTTTTAAACAGATAAATTTGACCCATAAATGAGACTGAATTGCATCACATGATGAGGCTCCTGTCCTGGACTTCTGAGGAGAGTGGAGTAGGCCTTCATTGCCATTATTCTTTGGTCTGCTGAGGCCTAGAGTGGTAGTATCTGTAAGGATCTTGTCTTGGTGTCAAATTATTTGTATTGGATAGGAATATATAAAACCATTTAACAGTGAATAAACAAATGATTAGTATTAAATAGAATTAAGATTAAAAAAAGAATACTTGATATCCCATAACCGTGTGCAAAAAGCTTAAGAAACTATGCAAAAATGAAAATATTACAATGAACGAATTCCCTAACCTTGAGGCATAAAATATCCCTGGATGTGTTAACATGCCGTTAATATCATTCATTCGAAACAGTAAGTATTTTAAACACTCTTAGGCCTGTGTACCAGACTACGTACTCCCTTTACGCATGATTGAAAAAAAAAATTCTGTTATGAGGTGTCCCCGTGGCGTAGTAGCTAGCGTACTGTTGTAAACGAGTTCGAACTCTATTCGTGTTATTATATTTACTTTCAGACTAATACCCATGGAAAAGGAGTAAACTCGCTTGTACCTCAGCTACGGGTTAAATAGCATCACTACTGTTTTTCTGTAGGGGTGGCTCTGGCATTAAATAACCCATTGATATGCCATTAAACAAAAAATCAAAGCAAATCGAACTAACAGATATGAACTAATAGATTGCTTACACAAGCGATGTTATTTACAGTGTTGAAGGTCAATGTTGTACTCACTTAATTTTTTTTTTAGTTTTGTTTGGTTTATTTTGGTATATAAACGTTGGTGGGTGATTTAATGTCAAAGCTATCATTATAGAAGAACAACATTGGTAGTATTTAACCCATTGTTAAGAAGGTAAAGCAGTTCCTACTTTTCCCAAGGGTATTATTCCAAAATTGAACGTAATAGCGCACCTGGAATTCGAATTTGCATAATAGGATTTCGCACTTCAGCCATTTCAGCCACTTCAGCCTAGGGACTCCCTTCACCCTCCATCTTTTGGATGAATTGATAACAGAAGAAAGTATACCAGAATAACATTCCACAATATTTCCTTCTTCTCTATTGGTTGTTAAACAGCACAGGAAGTGAGGAGAGGACATAGATTCATACTTTTCCCAAAGATCATTTGCACGAAGTGAAATACAAACATGCATCTTCAGGATTTAACCGTCTCTGATGATTTACTGACAAGAGATAAGCACATGATAACAATGATTATCTTCTTTGTTACAGTCTTTGAGCATCGCAGTCTGGTCAAAGATGGTAAGGAAATTTAGGATGATTGATTGTTTAGGATTGATCACTGGTAGTTTAATCTTTTTGGCGTTGTACCAAACTAAGCGGACCCTATTTAGTTACTAATAGTCACGTATTACGACGAAAAAAAAAAAAAAAGGTTTACACGAGATGAATACATACATATATATATATATTGGTACATTGAGCTCTTTACCAGGAAAATTTTAAATATTCATCCATGAATAATTTCTTGTCCTGATGGAATTACTCCCAACTCCGGTTTAACTGGATCAAGAATACTATATATATATATATATATATATATATATATATATATATATATATATATATATATATATATATATATATATATATATATATATATATATATATATATATATAGTATATAAGTGCAAGGGGAATAACTCAACTACAAAAATTCTTTAATTATTCCCCTTGAAATTTTGAGCTAATGTTGATGCAAAAGCTTCTCTTGTGAAATATAAAGAGAAATGTTATAAAGTCTTTCAAATTTAACGGGGGTGTCAATTCTGGATGGGTCTGGAGCACACACCTACCCACACCAGACAGTGAATTTATAGCAAGTATTAAAATATTTCAATTTTATGATCTTGGATTTTAGGAAACTTTCTTTTTCTATCATCTCATTTTTGTTGTTTGTTGACCAAATATTCCAACTGCACGTTCTATATATAATATCACACTTAGGGTCTGGAGAAATAATGGTTAAGTGAAAAAAATAAGGGAATAAGGTTAAACGACTGTGAAAAGCTGTGTGTGAAAACAAAAAGAATGAATTATTTAATTTCTTTTACACACACACACACACACACACACACACACACACACATATATATATATATATATATATAGTGCGTGTGTGTATGTGTGTGAGTAGAGAAAGGTAAGGAAATACATGACGTTTTTGAAATAATTTCGTATGCTCATTACGTCGCATAGTTTTGAAACGACGCCATTAACGAAAATCGTATGTAAACTTTCTCCTTTTATCTTTTATTTTTATTCTTATTTATTTGTCTATTTCGTTCTTACATACATGTATGTTTCCAGCTTGTTGCTTTCGTCAGAGAACATGTGTGGCACAAGACCAGGTGAATGGGGTACACAATGAGACTTGATCTCCCTTGTGTGATATATATATATAAATTTAACTCACTTTATTTTTTTTATTTTTCTTCACTTCCCTTATTTTTTTAATTTTTACTTTTTTTTGTTGGGGCAGCTGTTTGTAATTTTGGAAGAATTATGACTTGAAGTGTTTTTGAGAAAACATTAAATATAATCGATAAAACCTATTTCAAATATGAGAGTTTATAACTTTTTGCACTTATTTGAAATAATGTTAGATTCAACAATCTTCTGGGTTTTTTTGTGATATGTATATAAACTAAAAATTAAAATCTTTAAAGTTACAGATGTAATTGGTTTCTAAATTTTTTGTTCCATTTTTTAAAAATAAATATAATTCAGAAATGCAACATCCCCAATTTAAATTCCCTGATGATGGTTTAATATAAAAACAGAAACGTTAGCAATTAATTCAATTATAAAAAAAATCCTCTAAATATCTTGTTCTTTTCATATTTGTACACACACACACACACACACACACACACACACACACACACACACACACACAATAACCGGCTCATTGGCCTAGTGGAGAAGATAAAACCTCCCGTGGTCCAGGAGACTGGGGTTCAATCCTAGATCGCGTCATACCAAAGACTTAAAAAATTGTACTTGATACCTCCTTGCTTAACACTCAGCAATATAAGGTACGTATCAAGGGTAAAGTGGAGCAATCCAGGGAAAGGAGTAGCGCCTTCCCCTACACCTCGGTGTAGTAGCTACTGAAAAGGGAGCCTTCATGTTGCCCTCGACTACAGTCGCCAACTTTACTTACTATATACGTATATATAATATAAATACTTAAAGATTCAGAAGTAATTTACCTTGGTTTCACCAAGAGGATCAACAAGATAATTCTGACTAAAGAGAGTTGGCCTAAACGGCATTTTATTGATAAAGTTTTCACACACACACACACACACACACACACACACACACACACACACACACACACACACAGAGAGTTAGATATCAACACCAAAAGCATCCAATCTTTTCTCAAAAGTGCAGAACAATATCACCATCAGCTTTTATACAAAAAAAAAAAAATCATGTATGTTAAGGTAATATCTCACGACTTCGAGTTGCACCTCTTCAATCGTCAGGTGAGCTGGTCATCCATACATATTTTATACTTAAAGTACATTATATTCAGAATTGAATATACCAGACGTATAGCTCACAACCTCACCTGACGATCGAAGACGAGAAACTTAATGTTGTGAGAGCTATTACCCAGTCTTAATATTTTTTTTATTGTTAATATATATATATTATGTTTGTATTTATTAACCCTTTCGTAAGTGCGCCTCGTTTGGTGTAATGTTTAGCAAGCTAGACGAGCAAACCTTCACGAGTGAGTTCGAGTCTCATTGGGTGTCCCATTCATACGGCCTTGTGCCACATGTAAGCGAAAGACTTAGTAAATTATTACTACTAACCCCTTCGCAAGGGTAGGATATGATAATACTCAATTTTTAAGCGTAGTTTAACAGGTTTGAATCTAGAGTTTTCTTCTTCTAGATCGGCTGCTTGCTATACCAAGGCTAAGGAGTCAGTCTGCCCTACTATTTATCAAAAGCCTGAAGGAAAATATTTTGATTCATATCTTTCCAAATTCGACTAAAATCGACTAAAATAATACCATATCCTTATAATCGAGAAATAAAATAAACAGAAAAAAATCTTATCGAACTTGTGAATAAAAAAAAGAAAGATTCGTTGCGTTGTTTTTTTTTTTTTTTTTTTTTTTTACTTTCCTTCCAAATTGACGATCACACCAAAACAGAAGGAAACTGTTAATCGACCGATCGTCCAAGCGAAGTCGACGACAGTTCAAAGTTTGCCAAGCTTCCCCCTCTTCAAAAGTTCCTTCTCTTCGAAAGTTTCCCATCCTCAAAAGCACCCCTCTTCCTTATAATTAAATGCCTTTCTACGTTACCCTTATTCCCGGTACCATTGCACTACGCGTGGGGCCTTTTCAGTAAAACAAGTAAAATTATTGTTTTATGATGCCTGCAGTCAGGCGAGTTAAGCAGACTTATACACAAAAACAATGGCCGAATTTTATCAAAGAATCGTTGTCAGGACCAGTGGAGCCTCTCCATAAGATTTTCATTCTCAGAAAATTAGTCAAATTAACTGATACCTCCATCGAACAAGTCTTCAACCCTCCGTAGTAAACGAGAGTATTATAAATTATGTACACTCGTACTAAAACTTTGTGATTACCTCAATCGCCCCAAAATAAGTACTGCCAACCAATTTGATTATTCCGTGGTTGGTGGTTAGTTAGATATATTTTATGGTATATCAACTCATATTTAATACCAAATCTAGCTATATATATATATATATATATATATATATATATATATATATATATATATATATATATATATATATATCATAGGCAGATGAGCTGTTTAAAGAAGAGTATATTTGGTATAAAACAATATATTTGTCGGGAACATTTTAAACCCGCCAGAGTTCATTTGTTTGCATACAGTTAAATGGTTTCATGTACAGAATATGATCATTAATGGTTGGTTGGTTGGGATTTACGGCATAGTTAATAACTTAATGCCAAATCAATTATATATATATATATATATATATATATATATATATATATATATATATATATGTATAGTAGTCGAGGGTGACCCGAAGGCTCCTTTTTCAATAGCTACTACGCCGAGGTGCAGGGGAAAGATCTACTCTTTTCCCTGGATTGCTCCATTTACTCTTGATACGTACCTTATAATGCTGGATGTTAAGTAAGGAGGCATCAAGAACCATTTTTTGAGTCTTTTATATGACTCGACCTGGAATTAAACCCCGGTCTCCTGAACCATTTGTGAACACTCTATGCTAATGGGGTATTATATATATTATATGATTTGTAAGCGAAAAGTTTGTAAGTAACTTTTTAAAATGTGGCAGAGATAACTTGTTTGCAAACAGTTAAATGTTTTTAAGCATATGTTATCTATTATTAATAATTCAATTTAATATTTATGATTTGGTTGCATTCAGTTAAATGGTTTCAAGCACAATAAAAAATGAAACAGTTTTATTTGACTCCCAGATGAGATCTGAACAAGTACTACCTCTCTGGTGGGAGAGTGGACCCGTTTGTAATGGAATACACCGATTGTACCTCTGTAGAAGGTAATACCCCCCGCCAACGAGTGTCTTGGATATGACGCTAAACAATCTTATAGAGAGGCTCCAGTAATGCTGGAGCTTTAGAGAATGCGGATCACCCCTTCATTGCCATTGCTCCCAGGTCCACTCTGGCAAGGAGTGGTAGCACCTGATAGGACCCTATCTATGGGGCAAATTGACATTTAAACTGAGTGCAAACAAATGACTTATGCTAAATTGAATTGTTTGAAATAGAACTGTTTGATGAATTAATTGTGCGTAAACAAATGGCTGGTGTTTAACTGAATTGTTAGCGTAACACAGCAATACTTGCAACGTGGGTCAAATGACAATAAAGGAGGACTCTTTATGGAGGTGTCCGTGGTGTAATGGTTATCGTCGTTGGAAATGGACACGGCGACACGAGTTCAAATCCTGGAAGAGACTGATTGCATTTCACATTGTACTAATACCCTTGGGAAAGGTATGAATCCAATTATGAGTAAATAGTAGGACAGACTGGGTTCTTCAGCCTTGGTAAGGCAACTAGTCTAGGAAAAGGAAATCTCTGAATTCAAACCTGTTAAACTCAACTTAAAAATTGATCTTGTGTCATATCCTACCCGAGCGGAGGGGTTGGTAAATATGATAAAGGAGTGCTCTATATTCACTAAAACTCCATGAATACAGCATCGCCATCGGGCGGTTTATCCAGGATACACGTTTGGGACAGAGTCTAATCTGTCATTATTTGAAGTTGAATATTATGCAATAAAAACGAATATTATTAGATAGCATCTATAACCAAACATTACAGCATTAAAAGTATTTAACCAAATATTTCTCACTGGTTTCCTAAACTGGTTTGGTCGTGGGGATGCAACTCATATAACGTGTCTCTGGAGGAATAGCCAGAGGGACTCCATCCTTCTTCAGGTCTACAATTTGTTTAAATTTTGAGTTTTCCACGGATCGGTTGCCATATCAAAGTTAAAGGAGATGCTTTATTAATCACCCATCCCTCTCCAAGTTTTCCTCAGGTCGGTCGCCTTATAAAAGTTAAAGGATATGATTTATTATTCACCTATTCCTCTCCAGGTCTCTGGAGAGAGAAGAAAGGAATTAATGAGTTTCCATAGGGATTACTTCGATCTAAAATGGAGACACGATCGTCCTGGATTTGAACTCGGGTCATTGGTTCGATTTTGTGCGAGGAGAACCGTTATGCTAAGCGCAACTCCCTTAAAATTCTGTATCCAAATATAAAACAGCACAAATATATTTTTTGGGATACCACCATCTACACATAAAAAAGTACATGTTTATGGGCGATACTGAATAAAAAAACAAATATAGATTATTTAATTTTCTGAAACAATTTTTTTTTTTTAAATTAAGAACTAATTTAAACGACAGGAGCTTATTTTCATGTCTACACTTGTTAATGAGCTTGGATTACATTGGTGAATGACAAAGTAATTATCTCAGATTCTGAGAAGTGGAAGAAACAAAACAAGTTATTTAGTTTTTATTTAAAATTTAAAATTTTTTATTCGCAGTGCATATATATATATATATATATATATATATATATATATATATATATATATATATATATTAAACAGAAATGCACACACACACACACACACACACACACACACACACACACACACACACACACACACATCTGTATATATATATATATATACATATATTACAAATATTTATATATATTACACACATACATATATATGTGTATATATATATATATATATATATATATATATATATATATGTATATATATGTGTGTATATATACATATATATATATATATATATTACAAACATGTATAGTTATATATATATATATATATATATATATATTACATATGTATATATATATATATATATATATTACATATGTATATTACATATATATATACTACAAATATATATATATATTACAAATATATATATATATATATATATATATATATATATATATATATATATATATATATATTACAAAAATATACATATATTACATATGTAGATTACAAATATATATATATATATATATATATATATATATATTACAAATGTATGTATAATACAACTATGTATATATATATATATATATATATATACATTACAAATATATATATATATATATATATATATATATATATATATATATATATATATATATATATATATATATATATATATATATATATGCGTATGTATATATGTCACATTAATTATTCAATAAATTGCTTTCCCAGCTGCCTTACTTTTATTAATCATTTTTCTAGTCATGCCACTTAATTAGAGACCAACTTAATTACTTTTCGCGCCATTGATTTTCCTGGATTTTCTTCCTGCATACAAAACTTCTTCGTCAATAAATAAATAAATAAATGATAATAGAAAAATAAATAAAAATGAAAAATAAATAAAAACAAACAAATAAATAGAAAAATTCTTTGAAGATATTTCGAAGTCTTGAAAGCTACATTAAAAGGCGTAGCCAAATTTTAAAGTTTAAGATGCGAGTCACTAAAAATAACCGCCCGGAAATTTATAAAAAAAAAATCTACATTGTTGCTTGGTGGGTTGGTTTTATGGCATGCCAACCTTTATTGGGTTAATCATGCCGAAGTTTGTTTTTTTTTTAAACGATTACAGTATTAAAAACAAAATAAAACAAAAATAGTTGAAAAACTGAACTATTTTTGTTATTGCCTCAACTTTTAGCGAAACATAGGAAGTAATTATTTTTCTAAAAAGAAAAGTCTCTGAAATTACCTTTTCCTTGTTATTTCTGTGAATTTTCTTTTTAGAACATGATGATTATATTTTTTCTCCAATTCTGTACATGGCTTCTAGTAACTATTTCTGTTTGGCTTGGTTTTTATGGCACATCAACCATTGTAGGTTATTTAATACCAACCCCCCTCTCTTTCTCTCTATCTTTCTCTCTATATATATTAAATATATATGATTTAGTTTGGTTTGGTTTTATGGCACATCAACTATAATTGGTTATTAATGCCAAAACAGTTTTTATACTTACAAACAATTCAGTTAAGCGCACGCACACAGTTTCTATATAAAAAACAGTTCCATTTCAAACAATTCAGTTTAAATGTCAACACAGTTCTATTTCAAGCAATTCAGTTAGTATGAGTACACAGTTTATTTTTATTTGACCCATAAATAGGACCCTATCAGGGGCTACCACGCCGGGGCAGTGTGGACCTGGCAGCGATGACAATAAAGGTTTACTCAGCATTCCTTAAAGCTCCAGCATTAATGGAGCCTCACCATCAGATTGCTTAGTGTCATATCCAGGACACCCGCTGGGGATGTCTTACCCCTCCGCAGAGATGCAATTCTTATATTCTACAGCTCCAGCTGACTGGGCAATAACTATTTCAGTGTGTAGTGGGTGAGTCATTGTGGCCTCATGGCTAAAGTGCTGGATTGCAGTTTCAATGTAAGTTTGTTCAAAATCCAGTCCCGAAATTGGATTAATTTTTGGATTATTCCCCTTAGGAAAGGTATGATCTCTTTTCCTAGCTTGCTACGGTTTAAACAGTATTGCTACTATTCTTCGACAATGATTGTTTTGGTATTAAATAACCCATGAAGGCTAACATGCCTTTAAAAAACCCAACTGTATTGCTGTTTGATAATAATAATAATCATCTGTTTGCACGGACGCCGACTAGATATTACTGATATATATATATATATATATATATATATATATATATATATATATATATATATATATATATATATATCAAACTTATGGTACACGAAAATTTATATAGACAGTGAAATAGGGGAATCATCTGTATAATGGAGACAAATCATTTTTTTGAAAAATAAAAGAAAGCGAGGGCCCTTTCGTCCTGCTCTATTCATGCAATACCACCGGAGAAAATGATTAAAAACGGGAATTTAATTTGAAATAT
>OY757946.1:21008886-21011386 GCA_963585895.1 Sepioteuthis lessoniana
CTTTTTCTGGTTTAAAAAGGTCGACTAATACACCGCAACTTATTATATATATATATATATAAATATATATAATATATATATATATATCTGTGTGTATGTATGTGTGTGTGCGTATGTGTGTTTGTGTGCATGTGTGTGTGTTAAAGAATTAGAGAGAGAGAGAGAGAGAGGGGAGAGAGAGAGAGAGAGTTGAATAAGACCGTGTTTAAGATTTCTTCTAAAATATCTAAAACTGATCAGACAACATAAGCTTATTTTTCATTTATTCCAGATTGCAAATATTAAGTATATATATATATATATATATATATATATATATATATATATATATATATATATTCTGTGTGTGTGTGTGTGGGAAACGATTATGGCAACAGAAAATGGAGTCGGTACACCGACTTCAAATTTTTAGACTGATATTGTATTTCCGACTAATGCCCTTGGGGAAGGCATGAATCTTCTTCCCATTGCTCTGGGTAAATAGGACGGGCTGAACTCTTTAGCCTGAGTGGAATAGGCAGTTTAGTTGAAGGACAATCTGGTATTCAAAATATTTTAGATCATGATGAAAGGCTTATAGGGTTGAGTATGTGTCCGTAAGGGTGTGTCTTCCTGTCTGTATGTGTGAGTGTGTGTATGTGTGTGTGTGGGAGAGTGTGAGTGAGTGAGAGAGAGAGAGAGAGGTGTGCTGTACAGTTCTCTATGTATTCATGCAGTCGTTTAACGAACTCTGCTAATCGTTTTTTAAGTTTTTAACCTTTCAAAAAAATTAAAAAGCAATAAAAAATGTCCGTTTTGTTCTTCAGTAGAACTCGTGTATCTATCCATCTATCTATCTATGGATGGATGTTTCACCTTGGCTTATGAGGTTGTTGTGGAACCAACTCCAAGTATTTCTTCTTAATGGTATTTTTCAGAACAATGAGTTACTTGGGGGTTCCCATCTCTTTTATAAGTAACATGTGACAAGTCTTTTGCTGTTATATGGTACTAGCTTCGAGAAACGATCCTACGACCTGACCTATTATTGAACGAAGGAGATGCTTTGCTTCCTATAAGGCTAAACGTCTCCAAATAAACATCTATTCATTTATGGGTAGGGATAGGAAGAGGAGCTTTCATAGCTTTCTAAAGAGCATTTACAGGAAGTGAATGCAAACTACCTCAAATTGAATTTGAACATGGCTTGTTGATTTCATTTTTCTCCAACCAATAATGATAACAACAACAACAACACACACACACACACACACACACACACACACACACACACACACTAATAGTTAAAAGCGGAAGTTATTCAACAAAAAATATTTTTCAACATAAATTGTGTCCTTGATGTTGATTTAAACCCATGATAATACAAATTTTTGATTTTCCGATTTATTGTCAAATTATTGTAAAGAAACATAAAACTGAATAATAAACACACTGAAACATTCATTCAACCTTTATTACTGTAAATATAAATTTTATCAATGACATTTATACATTAAATTAACCAAAATGTATATATTTAATGAGATTTTCAGATTTATTTTCACTGTCCTCAAACGGAAATATTAGGTTATAAAGGGTTAATTCAGCATAAAATATTAATCATAGACATCGAACATTATACAGAAAACATTTCTAGTCTGATTGTGGCTCATCACTACCTAATAAACCCCCAACATAAATGATCCATACTCGTACTGTAACGCCCGTATATGTATGTACGTGCTCGTGTCAATGTATTAATATGTGCATATATGTGGGTGGATGCGTGTATGTGTACGTACGTGACAGAGGATATATATATATATATATATATATATATATATATATATATATTGTAAAATAAACAAATCGTAATAAAAACTTTTTTTCGTTTATCAGGTAAGTGCTCAAATATTGGCAAGTAGAGAAGGATACAAACTAAAAAAAAAGTGTGTATTCATCTCCTTATGACAGTCTCATTAGCTATTAGTCGAATGTATTTTTATTTTAAAAACTACGCCCATCTAATGATAACACGGCCATCAGATAGATGCTAATACTTTGGTCTTAGGTAACACACACACACACACACATACACACACACACACACATATATATATATTCACCTTCTTATGGCAGGTCTCATTATGATAAATTTTAAGCATTTTTACAAAAGAAATGGAATCATCTGATGATGGTATGGTTGTAAAAATTCATGAAACTTATTGTAATTACACTGTAATGAGAATGTAGGCACACACACACACACACACACACACACACACACACACACACACACACACACACACGTATATCTATATATATAAGTTTAATATATTAGTATCCGTCAGATGATCGTGTTGTTAACACGCGTGAAATTTGGAGTATTGGACATCGTGAATTAAAGAAATGTGATTTTAGACAGGTTCTGCTTTAATCCCTATAGTGGACACTCTTTCTAGTAAGTTTCTGAAATACTTTCGAATAATCTTTTGCTTAAAAGTATCAATAATATATACAT
>OY757946.1:21016386-21048886 GCA_963585895.1 Sepioteuthis lessoniana
GTCTAGGAGAAGGAAAACTGATTTAAAAAGATGTTAAACTCCGTTTAAAAAACTGACCTTGTGTCACATCCTGCACAAGATGGAGACGCTGGTATATATATATATACACAATATGTCTTGAAAAAGTGATGAGACTGGAACTGTATTTATAAAGTTAACCATTTCCCGAAACACTAAAACAGAAATAAGCAATGCTTGAAATGTTCATTTTCTTCCAAAGTTTTATTGCCAATCAGCCCATATATTCCAGTGAATTTTCCACTCGTAGGAACTTTGAAATTCCTTTTTTATAAATTGTGCCATCAAATATCTTTTAATACACTCCATGTTCATATATCCTCAACGTCATTAAATTTTAGTCTTGAGATGAATATTTTTTACATTTGGAATCGAAAAAAAGTTTCAAGAAGCTAAGTCTCTCTTAGGGTACTGTCATTACACAATCCAGTGTTTTGCTACAAAGAACTTTTGGTCAAATTTTATTGTGACTGCTGATAAAATCAAACATCAATATAGACGCGTCTAGACTTCGCCTAGATATCATCATCATATTATCACGTTAATTGCTCAGCTTCTGTCTTGATACTTGTTTTATCACACCTTATATAATTAAAAAAACAACTCGTCACATTTTTTTCGGAACAGTGACGGAATAACAGAGGTGTTAAAACCTTAAAATCCTGTTAAAACAGTTGATGAAAACGAACTAAAATTCATAAATCAGAGTATGCTTCTGAAGATTTGAGAAACTTCATAGAAATATCAATAACGCGAAGAAAGTGTCTGTGTATCTAATTCATTTTTATCGACGGTCTTAACAGGATTTTAAGGTTTTAACACATATACACCCCCCACCTTTATATAGAAAATAGATTGGGATGTCAACTCTTGCCAGAGTAACTAGTCTAGGAGAAAGACAAATCTTGAGTCAACATGTCAAATACAAGCGTGACAAGCTAAGATTTTAGAGAATGCTCTGTCCTGCAGATGATAGATCTAATAATATGTCAGAATATTCAGGGTGTCTCAATATACATGGTTATATAGGGTGTCTCAATATATATGGGACCCATGTGACTGTGAATAACTCGACTAATGATAATATTGAGTTCTTGTTATTTGTTTCAGATTTGAAAATTGTATAACTTCTATTAATCCACGATCACATACCTTAGACAAGAGAGGAAAAAATATTATGTGTCACAACTTATTTGGTGACAAAATCATTCAAAACTGTCTCAAAATAGATGCAACTTATTAATAGGGTAATGATTTATTACGGAGACAAGAAACTCCAAAAAAAGATTGCATGTCCTGAAAGCTGATATAATAACAATTAAAAAAACATTGATTTGATGTCTCCTGCTTAAAGAATACATTTTTTACTGGACGTGTTCCAAACGAGCACCATTTTGATTGTCTCAGTAGTAAATCATTATCATACTAACAGGTTGCATCTATTTTGAGACACCCTGTATATATATATGTATATATGAAGTGTTGCTGACAAAGTAAAACTATACCTATAAACTAATAGTTTGTAATTTTCATATTCAAGAGGAACACGCTGAAGAATGTCAAGTTATATGTGACAGATCGGGTGTGTACTACCAAATTTTATGGGAAAGTCTCCGTGTTATGGTTAACGTACGGGACTGCGATATCATGGTAAACGAGTTCGAATTCCAGTTGCACTAATTCGTTTACTTTCGGAGTGATAGCCTTAGGAAAGATATAAACCTTTTTATCGACCAACTATGGAATAAATAATGCCACAACTTTTCTTCTACAAGGATGGATTTTGTCCCAGTCAGCTGGTGCTGTAGAATACACCGAATGTATCTCTGCAGCAGGATAAGACTTCCCCAACGGGTGTCTTGATTATGACTAAATAATCTGATGACGTGGCTCCTGTAATGGGGAATGAAGAGTACCGCTTCATGGCCACCACTCCCAGGTCCACTCTGGTCCGGAGTGGTAGCACCTGATAGCGTCCTATCTATGAATTAAATAAAACTAAATAATGCACAAATGCTTTGAAACAGAACTGTTTATATGTATAAAAATGGATTTAACATTAAATAACCTACAATGGTTGATACACCATAAAATCACACCAAACCAAGGATGAATTTGGCATTATATAACCCACGAAGGTTGATATACCGTTAAAACAAAGAAACCAAGTCAAACCAAACCAACTTTCTACAACATTATCAGGGCTTCCACGAATAGAAACGACTTAAAACTTAATAATTAATTCAAAATTTAAAATTTAACTTAAGGAATTTCTACACATTGGTTGGTAAATATTTTTATAAAGTTTCATGTATTCCTATCTAATACTAATGATTTGCACACAGTTATACTGTTTAAAGTACTTTAAACAATTATATTATTTCAAGTAATCAATAATAATAACAACTATGACAGCAGGTCTTCTGAGGTCTCCAGAACTCTGTTCAGTATTCAGGCAATACAATAGGCACACTTAAAGCCATATAACTGTGTGAAAATTACTTGAATTAAGAATACTGACCTGAAACTATAACTGGAAACAACAACACAAAAAATACAAGCATAAATGTTAAATTAACACGATTCCCTCACCTCTCGGACTAATAACCCTCCACCGGCTGACATACTGTCAAAATAAATCATTCAACCAATTATTGATATTCAGCAGGAATACTTGAAACCATTTAATCAATTGAAACTATAATTATTCACAAAAGTTTGTTATTATTATAATCATTTAACTCCTGGCCAGTTTTTCATACCAACTTTAGTTGACAGTCTTTCATTGGAATCTGAATGACAACAAGTCTCCTTCAGTGAAAGATCATCGACTAACGTTGATTTGAAAAACTTGCAGGGACTTGGATGATTATAATAATAACAAACTTTTGTGAATAATTCTAGTTTCAATTACTATCCAATAGTCATATGGGTAGAACGTTTGCCAATTGCCCGGGAGACCGGGGTTCAATCCTAGGTCGAGTCATACCAAAGACTAAAAAAATGGTACTTGATGCTGCTTTGTTTAACACAGCTTTATACGGCAAGGATCAAGGGTAAAGTGGAGCATTCCAGGGAAAGGAGTAGCGTCCTCCCCTACACCTCGGTGTAGTAGCTATTGCAAAGGAAGCTTCCGGGTGACACTCAACTAAGGTCGCCAACTTTACTTACTTTTATACATATGTGCCCAGCTTTCAAACGAAACGAAAGGAAATGTAGGTCTATATAAAAGTAGGTTTAACGAAATGGAATACCGACAGAGATAAAATAGATTTTGAATAAACTTATACAAGCAAAGCCCCGCTCCCACCAAGAAAAAAATTTAGAAGTTCAAGGAATTTTAATCTTTTTTGTACATTGCAACTTTTTGAAGACTAATTTTCCTCTAGATTCCTTCTTGGAAACTTTTTGAAAATATTAATGTCATTTCGATTTTATAACATGCTTTTTATATACGAGCCTTTAGTACTACTCGTAATTCTTCAATATGTTTTATTGCAAAATGGTTGAGAAAATTAAAAGTTAGTTGCAATGTGTGGTTGTACTATTATGAATGGAGAAGCTCTATCGCAAATATCGAGCACTTTATCCAAAAAATACTGCAGCTTTTAAATACAGCAGGAATATGTATGTGCGTCGTTACTTACTGAACTTAAGATTGATGCAAAGAATGAGGTACCCCGTGAGAATGAAACTCACATCTCAGTAGAAAGTAATCCGAAAAAACACCATGCAAAGGATAGCATCGCAGCAAAACATCTTTATTAAGTAAGCTTTACTTCGGTGCTTAAATAGTGTAGGGTACCTCATGTGAATAAAATTCAATAGTAATAGTTTGCTCGTATTTATGCACATGTCAAAGGCATGAATACATTTCCCGTTAATGAGTCTCATTATAAATTACAGAATTAGAAAACTTTTCAGATTGAAGCTGAAGCTGAATATATTTATTTAACACCAATATAATTCAGTTAGAACTAAAGGCATGGATCTTCATCCAATCACCACGTTTCCAAAGATAAGTGTCTTGAAGCCAGCACTCTTCTTTGGTTGTATAAAAAACAGGGAATGATAGAACAAATAATTTTTCTATGACATTTTTAATGGCCCTTGCGTTTTCGCCGGGTTGTCTGATATTCGTGCCGGATGGAGTATAAAAGATGAATGTCAGACGCGAGGCCGAAAAGCCTCCAGTTTCGGCTGGGTTACTTTCGGGTGGGCGCGCTGCTTTGATAGCACAGCAAAGCACTAGATTCTCGGGTCTAGTTCAAACTATGTACAGGCATCCGTGCCAGACTCACGAAATATATCGAGTGAGTCCAAGTCCAGCTGCAAGCTCATCTGGCTCGCATTGCACCAAGTAAGCTGATGACCAGCATAAGTCCAGCAGGGCTCGAGTTTCGGTTCGTGCCCGACCTCTTAACCACCACTATAAGCCGACCTTTTGTTATGAACTTGTGTCAAGTCTTGTCTGGTGGTAGGCAGAGACAAATAACCAGACTATCTCCATTCAGAAATTATAATGATTGGGTCGAGTATGAATAAAGTTGTCGTGGTATCATAATTAAGCTGCATGTTGAACTGGAAATGTCTTTATTCACTGCGCTAAAATCCTCGTTACAATGAGTCATTTTTGTTGGGTTAAGGTTAAAGTATTATACATACAGGAATAGTATAAATTGAATTACCATGACCAGAAAAAAATATATACAGAAGTAGGATCAATATAATCTAAATGTACATTGTTCCCTCTAATTTTTTTCAAATGATTTTCATTACTTAAAGCCACATCTTTTCTTGAAAAAGATATTTAGCTTTGGCCATAAATAGCCCAACACAGGTTAACAGGCCATAAAATAACGAACTTTTTATCAATATCAAGCAGATATTTGACGGAGGGCAGTCATAATGTGTAATTAGATATATGATCAATATTTTAAAATGAGCCTGAGCTCATTTTTTAAAAATGGTTTCAGTGATTTCTATCTAATACGAATATGTAGTTAAATATAAAAACTGTTCTATTTCAAACAATTCAGTTTAACATAAGTACAGTTCAAATATCAATAGTTCTATTGCAAACAATTCAGTTTGGCATGTCAATAAAATTAAATAGTTCCAAGTATTGCTACGTATCACCAACAATTCACTTAAACATCAGTTATTTGTTTACAAACAGTTAAATGAATAAACAGTTCTATTTCAGGTTATTCAGTTTAGCATATAGAAAGATAAGACTCTATAAGGTCCCAACTCTCTGGGCCAGTGTGGACCTGTGAGCGACGGCAATGGAGGGATACTCCGCATTCCCCAAAGCTCCAGCATTACTGAAGACTTACCATCAGATGCAGGACTCTTGTTGGGAAAGTCTTACCCTTCAATGCAGTCAACATACTCTGCAACCCCAGCCAACTGGTCCGCGCTCATTTCTATCAAATACGAATAATTCTATTTCCTATTAATCATTTGTTTGCACACAGTTAATCATCTTCAAGTACTGCTTCTTAACACTAACAATTCAGTTTAGCATAAGTTAAAGTAAAAGTTTTTCAAGTATTTTTATTATCAACAATTCAATTAAACATCAGTCATTTCTTTACATACAGTTAAATGATTAAGCAGTTCTATTTCAAGAAGTTTAGTTTAGCATAAGTCATTTGACATTTAAACTGAGGGCAAACAAAGTTGACCGTTTAAATTTCAAACAGTTCTATTTGTCCCATAGGTAGGACCCTATCAAGTGCTACCACTCTGGGCCAGAGTTGACCTGCGAGCGATGGCAATGCAGGGGTACTTATCATCAGATTGTTTAATGTCATATCCAGGACACTTATTGAGAGAATTTTACTCCTCTGCAGAGATGCAACCGGTGTATTCTACAGCTCCAGCAGACTAAGCCAGAAAAAATTGAAAATTCTCTTTGGTAGATTGATATATCTACCTTATTTTTGAGAAAAATTAAAAAAAATTGGTTAGTTTTTCGATTTTCAGTAAGGCTAACGTTGCCGGATAATCAGAGCATGAGGATGATAAAAACTCTATTGCATATTTTTTGGTATTTGGAGTACTGTTCTTGTCAGTGTTTTATTCTATTTTTTTATTGGTAAAGAATAAATAGATAAATAAGAAATGAGGTAAGTAATCCAATAAATTAAAAATATAGATTGAGAAAACGTCATAAAGACGTATACAAAGTTAGGGTACAATTTAGCATTACATTTATATTGGAAATGAAACTTCCACTGTCATAAAAACGGACACAAAGTTTGGGTCCAATTTTGTATTATATTTCAACTGAAATATTCGCAATCATTAAGACGGACATAAAGTCAGGGGACAATTTTGCATCATATTCACATGAGAAATAACATTAACAGTCATAAAGACGGACACAAAGTCAGGGACCAGTTTTTCCTTATATTTACCTTGGAAATAAAAAATCCGTAGTCAAAAGAGGGAAATAAAGTCAGGGGCTAATTTTTCATTATATTTACATTTGAAATAAAAGTAAAACCGGGTCAGTGGCTTAATGAGTAGAGTGTACGCCAATGGTCCGGGAGACTGGGGTTCAATCTAAGGTCGAATCATACCAAAGACTCAAAATTGGTACTTTATGCCGCCTTGCTTAACACAGCATTATAAGGTAAAAATCAAGGGTAAAGTGGAGCAATCCAGTGAAAGGAGTAGTGCCCTCCCTAACATCTTGGTGTAGTAGCTTTTGAAAAGGGAGCCTTCGGGTCAACCTCGACTGCAGTCGTCAAGTTAACTTTTTTTTTTACATTAGAAATAAAACATCCACTGCCATAAAGACGGAGACAACAGCAGGGTTCAATTTTGCATTTTATTTACATTCTATTTAATGAGATGTTTGGAATACGAAAGACATTTGTCGCATTCTGGTAAGATAAAAAAATTAAGTTAATAGGACTACCTTTGTGGTAGACTTGAAAATACTTCTTAATTGTCAGTATATTACCTTGGTATCTCGAGTGTTTCGTCATATATCTGTCAGTATCTATCTATCTATCTATCTATCTATTTCGCTTTGATTTGTAAGTATTTCGATGTCAATTTTCATACCCACGGAATTGACTCAGTTCAATAGCTTAAAAGAATATATATATATATATATATATATATATATATATATATATATATATGTATATATATATATGCATGTTTTCTAAGAATATATATATATATATATATATATATATATATATATATATATATATATATATATATATAATGCATGTTTTGTAAGAATGATTATCTCATTCATTAAAAGCAAAACTCATTAGCCGTTGCTCTATGGGCTAGGTATATCATATTTGTAGCGTTTGAATTTCATTGAAAAAAGTTTGTATCGCATAGAACATAGAACAGAATATATATATATATATATATATATATATATATATATATATATATATATATATATTATTCGGTACAGTTAAACCAGAGTTAAAGAAAGTATATATATATATATATATATATATATATATATATATATATATATATATATATATATCTGTGTGCGTATGTCTGTGTCAGATTAGGTGAGATTTAAAGACTGCAGATAATGAATTTTTAAAAGACAATAACACACACACACACACACTCATATATATATATATATATATATATATATTAATTGTTATACATATTCAATAGTACGGATACTTATCAGTGACCACTAGTTTTATACCACATTTAGTCTACCACTAATCCATCAAGTTAAACAGATTTTATATGCAGTTTTTCTTCTGTTTAATCGGTTGCCATACCAGTGTTAAAGAGCCCGGTCTGCCCTATTACTTACCCATAGCTGTAGGGACAATTGTTGAATGCATGCCTTTCCCAAAGGTAGAGGCACCATGTAAAATGCAAACAGCTTAGCCTAGAATTTGAACTCTGATCACCATACCCATTTCTTACTCTACGAGTCTCAGGATATATTTTATATAGGTACATATATGCATGGATGTATGCATATATAAATGCATTTATTTATATATATGCATGTATATATTCATCTATGTCTGTATGCATGTACATATATGCATACATATGTATGTACATGTGTATATATATATATGCATGTATGTATATATGCATGTATATGTATGCATATATATGCACACATATATATGCATGCATATCTATGCATGTATATATATGTATGCAGACATGCATATATATTATACGTATATGTGTATATATTTATATATACGTATTTACCAACCATTCTGTACGGGGAGGATAATGTCAATTTTTTAAAGCGCAGTTTAAAAGGTTTGAATTCAGTGTTTTCTTTCTCGCGGACTGGTTGTTTAAACAAGGCTAAAGAACCCAGTCTGCACTATTATCAACCCATAGCTGGTAGGAGAATAATTGGATTTACACCTTTCCCAAGTTTAATAGTGCTACGTGAAATACAATCAACCCTGTCCCTGATTGAACTCGTGTCGCCGTACCCATTTCCCACGACCCAAAGCATGATAGCACTGCCTTATTCATGTATTTATATTCATATAATAAATATACACACAATATATATATATATATATATATATATATATATATGTGTGTGTGTGTGTGTGTGCGTCCGTGTGTGTAAGCAAATAGATTAAATAGGTTGCAACTGTACTCGTTGTATAGCAATTATGTAATGACTCACCCACGTTCTTATAGAACGTTTGTTTTCTAATCTCGCAACTATATTGTCTGAGATTGGTTTGTCATACCAGCACTTGGAAATTTCATTAAGTTATTTCAGACGCTAAAATCACTAAACTCTTGGACTAAATCCGAAAAAAAAAAAAAAAAAAAAAAAAAGAATCTCGTAAAGTCATTATGAGCTGGAACGAACGATAAAGATAAGTTTTAATCGTAGTTTTCTAAATATAAAATTCGGTCTTCCACTCTTTGGCTGGATAATAAAATGATACTTTTATCTGTACTATTTCATCAAATAGGTAACCATTGTAACGAGACTGTTGATTTTCCAATTGTGCTGTACCTACGGGAAAGTACTGTACATCTATTTAAGTATATATATATATATATATATATATATATATATATATATATATATATATATATATATATATATATAATTTGGATTACGTTCAACAATAGTATTGTGATAATGCTCCGTATTTTCGTAAATATATTATTTATTAAAACAATTTTGGCTGTAAATTTACTATCGCAACACATACACACACACACACACACACACACACACACACACATATATATATATATATATATATATATATATATATATATATATATATATCTTCAGGTAACATTAAACCAAAAACAAACACACACATGCATTTACAAATTAACCCTTAAAAACTTAAATATTTAAACTATCCCAGATTCAATCTATCAATCAATCTATCTTAGTCTCTTTTCATTTATCAATCTTACCATGTTTCTCTTTCTCTCTCTCTATATATATATATATATATATATATATATATATATATATATATATTAATTTATATATATTGCTTGTTCGTTATCTCGTTCTTTCTGTCGCGGTATCAATCAGTTTACATCTACCTATTTACTTTGAGAACAAAGAAATCTTAAATACACGTACGCGCACTCACATGTATATATTTGCGTGTATTTGTGTATGCGTGTGTGTATGTGTGTGTGTGTGTGTGTGTGTGTGGTAATGTGATGTTTTTCTTGCGTATATTTTTCGGGAAATTTGTCTTCTTACTTGACATACATACACACATACATGCTTTCATATGCATGGAAAGGGTTTTAAGAACACACTTTTATGATCAAAAATGGAACGGGAATTTTTCGTTTGTAATGACTTATAAATAATGTTAGTGGGTCGAGGTTGAAATCATCTAAGCTTTATTGTAGAATTTTGATTTTGGTCGTCAAAATGACTCTCCAGAAATATGGTAGCCGAGAGCAAATTTTTCTTTTCTGAACTATCAGACCCGGTAAAGGTCTACCAACAATACGGTTCTGATTATCAATGTATGAAGGGAAGTGTTTTATTACATAGTTTTTGGTTTTGGTTTTGATTCGCAAATTTGTGATGAGTTTATTGTTTTTGCTCGACACTTAATCCATCAATCAATTTGTGTATATATATATATATATATATATATATATTAGTTCGTTCACTCTCTTTTTATCTCAGTTTCGGTTTAATTACTTAACAGCCTATCTACTTGTCTACTGGTTTGTCTATTTTGCCTTCTCTCTCTCTCTCTCTCTCTCTCTCTCTCTCTCTCTCTCTCTTTCTCTCTTAACGTATCCATGCTCTTCCTTCTTTTTATATTTTTTCCGTATACTGTATACTGCTCTCTCACATTCTCATTCTCTCTCTCCTGCTTTCTCTCTTTCACTCACACACACACACACACACACACACACACACACACACACACACACACACACACACACACACACACACACTCTCTCTCTCTCTATATATATATATATATATATACGTGTGTGTTTAGACCAGTGTACTTGTCTGTTTGAGTGTATGGATATTAGGTGAAGCAAACCCCAACCATCTAAACATTTTTATGTAATCAGTACCAAGTAATATACTTATAAACAGTCATTAGTCTACACTTTTATTTTTGCATGTATTAATCAAAATATATTTACGCAATTATCTACTTTCGGCTTCAACCCAGACACGCTAATTCACTCACCAGCAGAGACCAATTCCCAAACGCTTACACAATACGTGGAAAAATATAGATATAGACATATCCAGTGATAAGAAAAAGGTTTAATCAAAGATCTTTCAAAGATAAATCTACCTATTAACCACTCTCGCAGCTGAACACAGACACACGAGGATTCAGGCGTAAGGGACGTATGTCGAACGACCTTGTTATTTCAGCTCGCTGTGCATGTCAGAAGAAATGACCTTTCATCAGTGTACGCTAACACGCATGCGCATACATGTGGTGAGGTGGGCCGTTGAATGCCAGGCTTCGATTTCCATCTCGAAAAGTACTTGTTTTCGTGCAGTTATACGTAAACTCGAAGGGTAGGAGAAGAATCGTAGATTACTTAGATCAGGTTTAAAACTCATTGTTTTAGCCAAAAATATTAAGTCGTGTCTAATATGGCCTTTTTTTTACCAATTTTTTTTTTCTTTCAAATCCTGAAGTTATGAAGAAATCTTTAATAATTAATATTTTACGACAAATGCCCTTCATCAAAAATATGTTCGATGAAGTGGGAAGTAATCATGGAAGGATATAAAAAGACAGAAATCGAAATATATATATATATATATATATGTATATATATATATATATATATATATATATATATATATAAACATTTCATTTATCAAAATATATAAGTAAAAAGTAAAATGTAAGACCGGAGTAAAAAGTCACTATTAAGAGTTTCACGTCAACCATCGTCAGGTGAGCTGGTTTTCCACGTGTCTGACTTTTTTCTTTCTTACATTTTACTTTTTACATTTTGTGTTTTTTTTTTTTTTTTGTTATTGAAAGATGACAGGCTTTTCTTATTTTTCTGATGGCATTCTGCAATCAAAACGGATATTATTAGGTATTGCTTATCAATTCTTAAGTGCAGTATTACCACATGTACTAATTGTTTATTACCGCATTGAAACTCCGGGACTAAAATAAAGTCAAATTTGCCTTGAAAATATACTTTGAATTTTGCTGACAAAATTAGACCTTTTCTGCAATCAATTATATATATATATATATATATATATATATATATATGTGTGTGTGTGTGTGTGTGTGTGTGTGTGTGTATATATTATTTTTACTTCACTCCTTACGAGTTTTTCACATGAGTCTAAGAGACAGAGGTCTTCTCATGGCTCCTGGACTCTTCTTAATGTTCTGGACGATGTATGTGGCTGTAGGTCTGTATGGTTTTTATCTTTCCTCTGACATCCGATTCCACCAGTCTTTTTGCCAATCCTTTGGGAACTGTTCCAAGTGTAAGAACTACAAATGGTATCACTGTCACCTTTATGTTCTCCAGCTTTTAAAGCTCTCTGGCAAGTTCCAATTATTTGTCTGTTCTTTTCACTTTCTTTTATTTTTACTCTGTGGTCAACAGAAACAGAATTAATCAAATAACAAATTTTTTCTTGTTTATTAACACTTGGTCTGGTGGTATAATTTACTCCTTTAGAGTTTTTCACATCAGCGTTAGCTGATGTTTTTTCACAGAAGTTTGAGTGACAGCAAGTCTCCTCAAGTCTCCAGGACTCTTCTCAATATTCTGGCTGTTTTCAATAACCCTGTCGTTTGGATGGTCTCCAATCGTCCGCCAACTTCCTAGTCATCCAGGCCCTTTAATAATTCTTTAGTTACTGTGCCAAAAGCACAATTGGTACAATCGTTACCCCCATGTTCCATAGTTTTTTCAATTCTCCAGCAAGGTCGAGGTTCTTATTCTTCTTTTCACATTCTTTCAGCTTTATTCTGTGGACAGTTGGGACAGCAAAGTCGACAATTTTGCAAATTTTCTTTTTTTGTTGATTATTATTATTATCATTTTCATTATTATTATTATTATTATTATACCCATTTCGAGTTCTTCACACCAGTGTTCGTTGATACTCTTTCATAGAAGTCTGAGTGACTGCATGTCTCTTCAGGTCTCCAGGACTCTTCTCAGTATTCTAGCTGACCTTTGTCTGGATAGTCTCGATTAGTCTCTGATTTCCAACTTTTCCAGCCCCCTTCCCAGGCTTTTGGGAACCGTTCGAAGCACAAAAATTACAATAGGCATTATTTTCACTCTTATTTTCTACAGTTTCTTAGTTCTCTTTTCGCTTTTTTTGATCTTCATTTAGTATTCCTCTGGGACGGCAAAGTCCACTATACAGCAGCTTCTCTTATTATTGTTAATTATCATTAGGTCTCGCTGGATTTAGTGATCAGTTTGTATCTCAAAATCCCAGAGAATCTAATGCGTCTCATTCTCCTTTCCAGATTCTAGTTTATGCCTGTACCATTCTGTCGTATGATCAAATTTCAATTCCTTGCACAATTCCCTGTGGATCTCCTTCGCCACCCAGTCTTGTCAAGTCTTATACTCTTTTTGCGCTTGTTTCATACATTCGATTATTATTATTATTATTATTATTATTGCTTGCGAATTTTTCACACCAGAAATAACTAAAGTTCAAGTGACAGCAAGTCTACTTAGCTCTCCAGAACATATCTCGGTATTCTCAAATCCCCGAAGAATTTTTCGCATCTCATTTTCTATAAAAGATTCTAGTTGGTGCATGTAACATTTTCCAGAATGGCCAAATTTTAGTCGTTTGTTCTCTGGATCACTTTCCTCACCCAATTGTGCCTAACTTCTACTCCTTCTGTACCATGAATTTTCTCACTCTTACAAGCAAATGGCTTTCACTGGAGTTCTAAAGTTCCAGAGCTCTTCCCAGTATTCTAGCCAATCCCAGCAGTGCTGTGAAGGGGACAGTCAATACTTCCTCAGATCTCCAACTCTGTCAGACTATTTCCCAGATTCTTTGAGGATTATTCCAAGGGCTCTGAATATGATTGATATCACTTTCACTTTCATGTTTCATAGTTTTTTCGTTTGTTTTTCTTTTTTTTTTTTTTTTTTCAATTTTTATGGAGTGATCCTTTTTTTCATTTTCTATTAATTTCACAGTATTGTCTGTCGGAATGGTGAAGTCCACAAGCTGACAAGATCTTATCCTCCAGTTAAATAACAGAATGTCTAGTCTTTGGGGGTTGAAGAGATCCGTTTTATCTGAAAATGCCGGAGAAGTTTGTGTGTTCCAGAACAGATACTACTTCGTGTATTCATTTGCCTATATGCTCAAAATTCAGCCACTTGCAGAATTCACAGTGGGTCACACACTCCACCCAGTTGTATATGATCTTGTATTTCTTATTTTTGATTTCGCTCTTTTGTATTATTGCCTCGTTTTATCAGAATATTCAGGATGTAAACATTTTTTACTACAATCATTTCACTGCCATTTTCTCTTCATCTCATTAATGGTTTTATCTCAATGTTCTAACTAGATATAAGTTAAGCAAAGTGGGCGTCCGTAGTCGAGGGTGATCCGAAGGCTCTCTTTCCAATAGATACAACACCGAGACGTAGGGGAGGGCGCTACTCTATTTCCCGAATTGCTCCACTTACCCTTGATCTGTGCCTTATAATGCTGAGTGTTAAGCAAGGAGGGATCAATTAACATTTTTTGAGTCTTTGCTATGACTCGACTTGGTATTGAACTCCGATATCCTTCTGAGTGGGTAGAGTGTTTGCCAATGGCCTGGGAGACTGGGGTTCAATCCCAGGTCGAGTCATATCAAAGACTCAAAAAGCGGTACGGCTCAAAGACAAGTACAGCAATGCAAGGGAAGAAGTAGCGCCCTCATCTACACCTTGGTGTTGTAGCTATGGAAAAAAGAGCCTTCGGGTCCCCTTCGACAACGGTCGGTCAACTTACATTAACCGGGCCATTCGTTAGATGTTCTCTACAATATTACAAACATTTTATTGCGAGTTTTACTCAATCTTTGCAGCAACATGACTTCCAGCTGATTAGTGATAACGGTCATTAATTAAGTTGATTCTTTGTAAATGAACTACATAGATGTTGTATTACTGTCACCTTCATTTTCTATTATTAAAAAATTCCTGCAAAGTCCAAGTACTGATATAGTTTTTCGCCTTCTTTTTTTTTTAACTTTGTAGTTTACTTTTTATCAATTAAACTATATCAGATCTAAAGTAAAAGTAAGTGAACCGGCTCATTATCTAGTGGGTAGAGTGTTCGTCAATGGTCCGGGAGACCTGGGTTCAATCCAAGGTCACGTTATACCAAAGACTTTAAAAATGGTACTTGATACCTCCTTGCTTAACACTCAGCAATATAAGGTACGTGTCGAGGGTAAAGTGGAGCAATCCAGGGAAAGGAGTAGTGCCCTCCCCTACACCTGGGTGTAGTAGCTATTAAAAAGGGAGCCTTCTGGTCGCCCTCGACTACGGTCGCCAACTAACTTATATCTGATCTTTTTGTCTGTATTGGGTGATTTCTTTGTATTTCAAAGTTCCAGAGAATTTTTCACACATCATTTTCTAGAAGAGATTCAAGTTTGTGCATGTACCATATAATTCAGAATGAGAAGGGACACAGTCATTTTGTCGTAAGAATCGCACACAGTTAGTTCAGAGTAAGAATCGCACATATCTAGTTCGTAGTATGATAGCACACTGCTAATTCGTAATAAGATGGCATATAGGCCTTTTTATAATCGCCTTTTTGTATCATTTTTCGTGACTTCCTTGACTAGTCCACTGAGTAAGTGTTCATAGCCCCAAAAAATTAATTAACCTTTTTCATTCTTGTCCGAATAATTTTTGGTTTGCAACCCTATTTTCTTTTAAAATTTAGAATTCACTATTCTATGAATAGTGCTATCATACAAATCTAATATTCTATGAATACTGCTATTATACAAAATAAATATTCTATGGATAGTGCTATTATATAAAATAAATATTCTATGAATAGTGCTATTAGAGCAACAACAGCCACAACGAAAAGACAAACAGAAAAAAAAAGGAAACAAAATGGTGAGAAAAACAAGTTAGAACGAATCAAAATATAGCGAGTATTCAAATGAAATAGTTTCAAAAATTATATCAACAATTATTTACGATATTGATACTCATGATAGACAATTTCGTAGTGAAACACGAGAAATTATTTACAACTTAAATAAAACTCAACACTGAAAATTACACACCCTTGAAAAAACATTTTCATGTTCACAACGTTCCAACGTTCTATAGATGAGATGAAGGGGACATGACTACAAAGGAAAACCCCAAAGAGAGAAACTGAATTTCTATTCAGAACAGCAGAAAATAATGCCATAAGGATTAATTGTATCAAAGTTGCAACAGATAATATGCAGGAGAAGAGCAAGAGTAGGTTATGTGTTGATAGACATGAAGCAGTTAACTCAGTATTAATTAGCGAATACAGCAAGCTAGCACGAAGAAATATGATAGTTGACATGATTGGGTAAGAAAAGCTGATCAATTAGGAAGTGTGCAACAGATTAAAGTTTGGCTTTATTGACAAATTAATAAGAGGAAAAGAACCAAGCACTAAGCGGATTTTGTCATTTTGGTGGACCACACAGTAAAAGTAAAAGAAAACGATAAGATTGACAAATATTTGGAGTTTGGCAGAAAGCCGAAAAAAGCTGTAGAAAATGAAGGCGACGGAGGTACCAATTCTAGTTGATGTACTTGAGACGGTCCTCAAGGGTTTGAAAAAGAGACTGGGCCAACTAGGGATTAGATCTTGAAACAAAAAACTCCGGACGACAACACTGTTAAAATTAGCTAGAATACTTTGAAGAGTGTAGGAGACCTGAGGAGACTTGCAGTAACTCAAACTCCAATGAAAAACCAGCAGTTAAATCTGATGGGAACAATTTGCACCTTGCTAGAGAATTGAAAAAACTATGGAACCTGAAGGTGACAATTATACCAATTGTGATTGGTGCCTTTGGCACGGTAACTAAAGGATTATTAAAGGGCCTGGAAGATTTGGAAGTTGGCGACCGAGTGGAGACCATCCAAATAACAGCATTATTGAAAACGGCCAGAATATTGAGAAGAGTCCTGGAGACTTGAGGAGATTTGCTGTCCCTCAAACTCCAGTGAAAGACCATCAGATGTCACTGATGGAAAAACTCTAATGAGTAGTAAATAATAATAAATGGATTACCTAATCTCGGCAAAGCGTGCAAACCTAAAAAGATAGAAAAAAGAGAACTTGCCGAATACTCTGTCTCTCTCTTTCTCTCTCTCTCTCTCTCTCTCTCTCACACACACACACACACACACACACACATATATATATATATATATATATATATATAAGCATGTTCGGTTGAAGACCACAGATTGTTTCCTTTTTAAGATCTTTAAATTCTTTAAATGAAGACGTTCAAGTTTTCTTATTATTTTTCTTATGCTGGTGAAGAAAGTGTCCAATATTGACCTAAGCGCTTTCGACCATTTCACTGGTCATCATCAGGGGTCACGTTAAGTTGTTTGTTGCAGTAAGTTGCTGTGTTTTTTATATTAAAGAAGCAAACACTAAACAACCCCTGATGACGATTAGCGAAATGGTCGAAAGCATTTGGGCTTGTATACAGCACTTTCTTCTCCACCATGACCCAAACAAAAGAAAAATCACAAGAAGACTTCAACGTCTTCATTTAAAGATCTTAAAAAGAAAACAATCCGCGGTCTTCAACCGAATATGCTTAGATAAGGACTTTCTGTCAAAGTATACATTTAGACATTATATATATATATATATATATATATATATATATATATATATATATATATATATATTTCTTCGAAATTGATTCATTAATTGATTGATTTCAACATGTCAAACATTCTAAGGTTATTTTAGGTTTAAAAGTTAGGGAATCACGTTCATTGTACCTTGAAATTAACATTTTTTTTTGTGCAGCTGTTTCTTTTCTTTTGCACAGGGTCCTATTCAATGCTTATACTATTCATTGGATACATAGATAGAACACTAAAAGGTATTACCACTCTGGTCAAAGTGGGCCTGGGAGTAATGGTAAAGAAGAGCTACAAACTTAGAGCTACACCATCGAATACTGTTTAATATCATACCCAGGTCAGCCCCTTTTTTGGGTTGGTGGGGTCTGAATCCTTTGGTAGGGGATATAATCAATGTATTCAAAACCCCGCTTCTGAATTGGTAAATAAGACTTAAGTGATTCGATTCCATCAATTTTATACATTTGCGATTTTTCTGGTAAGCCTCAAGTTAGGTTCATTTCTGAGTGTTACAAGAAATTGTCACAAAGATAGTATGGAATATACAAAGAAAGAACCCCCACCCAACAACAACCAAAAATTGACAGCAACAAAAAACAAAAAACAAAACAAAGCAAAACAAGATAAACCTCCAAATTTCTGTGTAAAAAATTCATATGTTAAATGCAATATTTTAAAAACTTTGAGTTCGTTAATTTTCAAGACTTTGAATATATATATATATATATATATATATATATATATATATATATATATGTGTGTGTGTGTGTGTGTGTGTGTGTGTGTGTGTGTGTATAAGAGGTTAATGGTTCTTACTAGCTTCCGTGGTGTGTTAATGTAGAACCAAATGTTCAGTATTGTTAAATATTGCTCAATATCAATGATTTTGCATTTTCGTATAGAAAAAAACAAAACATATTATTTATATATATATTGTACTGTCAGTGACATTGGGTTTCATGCAATCAGCAATCGTCGGACAGAGTGAAGATTTGAAAAAAAACTTTAATATGGTTAATTTTTTGTACGAAAAGTGGATGTTATTTGTGTGTGTGTGTGTGCCTAAGTTTTTTGCGTTATTTAATATTAGTATGTTTGTGAATGTGCTGTTGCTCGCACGTACATATGTACGTATGTTGGTCTATGTACTGGCATAAATGTTTACATATTTACACATATTTCCGCTGTCTGTTGGTGGGAAGAGGTGAGACGAAGGAAGAGAGTGTGAGAAGGGAAGAGTGGCTGAGGGAGGAGGATATATAGATTGTTGCAATCAGAATTTCTTTTTCTTTTTAACTCTATGGTAGCTAAAAGTTTATTTTGATTTGAATATAAAATGTCTGTTTTGTGGGAAATTTTGTTGAGTGATGATGACGATTAAGATTAAAATCATCATCGCGTTACTTTTTTGTATATATATATATATATATATACATATATATGTGTGTGTGTGTGCGCGCGCGCGTGTGTCTGTGTGTGTGTATATATGTATGGGGGTGGCGATATGATAATTAGCTTAACAGAAACTTATTTTCAAGTGTTATCAATATTTCATTCCGTTTCATTTGCTGGCGTAACTGACACAAAAAGATTCTTAAGATGATATTTTAGAATTTGGATGCTCAAACCAAAAAACGTTTTTAATTAATTGTTGCTGTCTCGTTTCTAATAATTCGAGCAAGTTTGGAGTAAATACCGTAGTAGGAACTTATTTTTATGTCTGCATTTTGGCATTGGCTCTGAGTTTTTATTTAAAGTATTTCGTTTGTTTAGAAATGTGATAAAAAACAACATATTCTCTTCTAAATAAAGGATACTTCGCTTTGATATGTTCTATGATGGTGAACTTTTTCTTATCCTCTTTGATATTGATCGGGTTCATTTTTGTGCTTTTCATGTGCCATTCTAACGTAATTTTTCAGAATATAGAATTACCTGAAGATCGTGAACGCATAAAACTATTAGTTGCGATAAGTAGCTTTAATTTCTGTTTTATCCCCCCTCTCTCTCTCTCTCTCTCTCTCTCTCTCCTTATATATATATATATATATACAATGTAAAAAAAATGAAACAAATACGATTTACGTTTTTTTTAATTTTTTGTTTGTTTTTTGTTTAATGGCATATCAACCTTCGTAGGATATTTATTGCCAAAGCCATCTTTTCAGAAGAATATTTAGTCTATAACTGGAGAGATAAAGAGGTTCATATCTTTCTCGAGGGTATTAGTCGAAAATTAAACGTAATAGCAGGACTGTAGTTCGAACTCACTTATTTCGAGGCTGCAGACTTGGACTTTAGCCATTACACCACGTAAACTCTTTCTATGTTTTTTTGGGGGGTATTGAGAAATTACAAAATTAAATATAGAACGCAGATAAAATTGCCTTTTAAAAATACCATTCTTTAAAAAATTGTTCAAAACCGAACAGTCAGCACAAGCTTTTTTGTATTACTGTTAGTTTCACGGTAGTAAAACGATCATGAAACGCCTGAGTAAATGTCTGTTTTCTTTATTTGTAAGCACCGATAAAACTCTCCAATCTTAGGGAGAAGTAGGCACTTACAAAAATATAATTATTAGATTCAGTTTCTTTGTTTAATGGCGTGTCAACCTTTGTAGGTTATTTTATGCTAAAAACATCCTTGTTGAAGCACAGCAGCGCTACTATTGAACCCATAGCAGACAGGGATGAGGTAGTTCATACCATACGCTTACATCGAGCCCACAGCCCATCATTTAAACTATTACGCCCCAGAAACTCCACGAAAAGTATTCATTCATATAATATATTCCTCTCCCTCTCCCTCTCTCCCTCTCATATATATATATATATATATATATATATAGCCTGTACTATGTTTTACCGCCAACAAAAGCTTTACGCAAATCCTTCCATGATGATTGAATCTGCAAGCCTCCGCCATGTCTTACCAACAAACTGCAACTTCATTTATCAACCTTCTGTCTGGTCTTTTTCTACTGTGCTCGTTGATTATTGGTTGGTGGGTTGAGTTTTATGGCATATTAACCTAAGGTTATTTAATGCCAAATCCATTTTTAAACAAATAAAGATTACTATTTCAAGCAATTAAGTTTTCCATAAGTATACAGTTTAATCGTCAAAAAAATTCTATTTCAAGTTATTCAGTTTAGTCAAACAGTTCTAATTCAGCTAATTCAGTTTAGTATGAATATAGATTTTGTTTACACACAGTTAAATGTCAAAACAGTTCTATATTAAACAATTCAGTTTAGCGTAAGTACAGTTTCAATGTCAAAAACAGTTTCATTTCAAACGATTCAGTTTACCATAAGTACGCAGTTTAAATGTGAGTACACAGTTTAATTATAAACATTTCTATTTCAAGCTATTCAGTTTAGCCAAACAGTTCTAATTCAAACAATTCAGTTCAGCATAAGTATGCAGTTTAGTTCTATTAAACCCACAGATGGGGCCCTATCAGGGCAAGAGTGGACCTGGGAGCAATGGCAATGAAGGGGTAATCCGCATTCCCCAAAGCCCCAGCATCACTGGAACCTCACCATCAGATTGTTTAGAGTCAAATCTAGAACACTGCAGAGGTGCAGTCGGTGTATTTTACAGCCCCAGCCGATTGGGCAATACAGAGTTAAATGTCAAAAAAGTTTTATTTCAGATAATTTAGTTTAGCATGAGTACACAGTTTAGAGGTCAAAACAGTTCTATTTCGAGCAATTCAGTTTAGCATAAGTACACAGTTTAAATATCAAAACAGTTCAATTTTAAACAACTCAGTCTAGCATAAATACGCAGTTTAAATGCAAAAAAAAAGTGAACTCAAGAAACCACGGTTTAATTCTATTTGACCCATTGATAGGACCCTTATCAGGTGCTACCTCTCCGGGCCAGAGTGGACCTGGGAGCGATGGCAATGAAGGAGTACTTTGCATTCCTCAAAGTTCCAGCATTACTGGAACCTCACCATCAGATTGTTAAGTGTCATAAACAGGACACTCATTGGCGGGAGGGGTCTTACCCCTCTGCAGAGAAGTAGTCGGTGAATTCTACAGTCACAGCCAACTGAGCAATTGTTGAATATTGACCACTATTTAATAATTTTTTTTCTCTATTGGTTATCTGAACTTTTTGCAGTATCTTGCTCACATTTGATTTTGTTGTTTAATAATTTCTATCATATCCAGTCTGCTCTCCAATCTTTTTTTTTTAATCTCAATTCCTAGCATTGACTTTTCCATTGGGACTCGGAGTCTTTTTTTTTTATTAATGTTTGTTGTTGTTGTTTTTGTTTAATGGCATATCAACCTTCTTGGGTTATTCAATGCTAAATACATCTTTTAGAAGGACAGTAGTGGTACTATTTAACCCCTAGCTAGGAGGATAAGGGGTTTCATACCTTTCCCAATATTATTTGTCCGAAAGCGAACGTAATAGTGCGACTAGAGTTCGAACCCGCTCACAACGATTTCGCAGTCCAGCGCTTTAACTATTACACCAGAAGGACACCACCTTTTTTATGTGTGAGTAATTTTGTTAAATTCCAAATTTCATATTTCTACATCATTGTTGGTATGATACAATGATTGGAAGAGACTTTCAACATCCCGCTATAAAAACTTATTTTCGGTAGAGGCTCACCTCAGTAGGTAATACAAAATTAATTGCCTGGTCTCGGGGGGTGGGTCTTCCCGGCAAGTGCTACATGCTTAGCAGGGCTAAGTTTATCGATTGGCGCCAGAGGCACCCTAAAAAGGCAATGCCAGGGAGATCAAGCTTATTTTGTATTAGCTACACATAAATTTTGATTCGTGCATGCTTCCATCATATCATGTCCCTAGTGGGAGGTCGGATAAATCCGTTCAACATCTCGTTATACGCATATCTCCCTCTTCCTCTCTATAAATTTATATATTATTATTATTGTTATTATTATTATTATTATTATTATTATTATTATTATTATATATCGGGTGCGGAACCAAAATTAGGAATATTCTAGTATAATAATAAACGACTCTATTATAAAACAAGAATAACTTTAAAAATACCAACGAAATAAGAAGATAGACATAAAATAGTAAATTTACTCAATATGGTGGCCATTTTTTTGATTATTGTATCAACGTGCCTTCGAAACACTTTGCAATGGGAAGTTGCAATTGTTTTGTTTTCTAAAACGTCCCAGATAGCGTAATCAAGGGGGTTAACGTCTCGGCTTGATGGAAGCCAAAAAAGAAATTCCAATCATTCCGGAAAATCTTTGGCTTGGTTTCGGCGTTAAGCAAATCATAGATTCTTTGCTGTTTCTTTTCTTGCTCAATCATATTGGGCTAAATTTTAATGAAAAAGTGCTTGAATAATAGAGCTAATCATGAAAATTTAGACTTATCGCGTTTTTTTTAAGACTTCTGACTAATCAGACAAAAAAAAAAAAAATTAAATTATTCCATATTTTGCGGCCGCAACCTATATATATATATACAAAGTCTGTCAGAAACGGCAGTATTTACCTATATATCAGTTATACAGATATATTTTACTGCTTATTCTCTCAGGAATTTATTTGATAGAATTTGAAATAATTTGGAATTCAAAACAAATTACATTGGCAAAATTATTTCGAAAAGTTCGAACAATATGCAATTCATAAGAAATCTGCGAAACTTTATTCGGCAAAAATTTAATTATTTGAAATTCTAAACAACTTTATCGTTAAGGCGCAGTGACAGCACGGATTCCTTTGATTATCTTTCGCCATACGTCTCTATTGGCCATCGCTCTTGGTAAGTTGACTAGTCGGCACCCAGTATGTACACAGAGCTGATGAAAGTAGGTTTTTTACAAGTCGAACAACCCTGTTGTAGTAGTCTATGGAAGTACATCACTATTAAGTTCGTCCTTACTTCCCTAGAGTTACCCATCACGTCCTGCTTATTTTACTTGCGTAGCTTGTGAGACAGGAGTAAAGTGCCAGTACAATGACAGTTTTTTGGCCGTTACTTCCAGGATTTGTTTAAAATAGCACACAGCCTCCAAGAGTAGTTCCTATCTAGCTTTTTCTCCTGGTGTTACGTTAAATCCAAGTGGTGAAACTATGTAGTAGTACTGACACGGCTATCGTTTAATTTGTTCTTAAAGACTGTTGTGATTCAAGTTTCTTGGTGTAATATCTATCTTCATCGGATTCTAGTATTGATGCAATGTTATATGAGATATTTCTTCTAAATTCTCTCTATTATGGTAAATTAAGTGCTTCTGTTAAAGTTGTGGTCTGTTTATTAGAATGTTTTCCAATTGGAAACACTGAGAGCATGTCAACCCGTCTAGGATAATTTTATGCCTAGCGGTTAGGTGATTGCGTCCATAGTACATTTACATTTTTTGTGAAACAGATCTATTTGACTCAAAGTTGGGTACTACCACTTCAAGTTAGAGTGAACTTGGAAGTAATGGCAATGAAGGGGTACTCGTCACAACCAAGAGCCCCGAAGCCTTTTCACTGAACTCGTCTCTTTTAAATGAACCTTACCCTTCGACAAAGAATACAATTAGTTTATTTCATGGGTCATTGACATGACAGTGATAAGTTTGTGCGGAAATACTGCGATATTGTTATGTTCGCTTTATCAACCTTGTAAAGCGCCCTATTTTGGTTTTTACTGCTCTTCATAGTTTTTGAAACAACAAACGGTGTTTCCATTACTTTATTATATATATATTGTGACAATCTATGTAGGTCTACAGCAGGTTTGAGAAGTCATATGAGAATGCAATGTCAATGGAATAGTCAGCTAATTCTTTTGTCACACGTGTAATAGGGCTTGCAAAGAAAAAATGGGCTTGAGGACTGCCATAGGTAGTCTTAGGTAAGACTCACTATATATATATATATATATATGCTTAATGATCCGCATAAGCAGGTAAATATTTAAGCAAAGTTTATAAGGTTTGAAATCAGAATTTTCCTTCTAAACCGGTTGCCAAACCAAAGTTGAAGAACCCAGTCTGCCTTTCTATTTACTAATGGCTGGAGAAAGAATAACTGGAATTATATCTTTTCCAAAGTTATTAGCACTCTGTGAAATACAAATAGTCACGTCCCGGAATTGAAGTCGGGCCGCCCTGTCTATTTCCTGCAACGATATCATTACACCACGAACGTCAATATATATATATATATATATATATATATATATATATATATACCTTTTACAAATAAATTACTTTTTAATTATAACATAATAGAATTTGTCTTCTTCATAGAAGTTCTGCTTCTGTTCTTTTCATAGAGATTTTTTGTCAACCTATCTGGAGTTATTTTAATGCCTAGGAGTTAGGGAATAACATTCTACGTCTATATTTACACTTTTGGTGTTAATGGTTTTAAAATCGTCAAAGATCGTGTTATGTGGTTATTTCGATTTACGTTCATATTGTTTGAAATAATTTTGTATCTTTCAAAAAGGAGAGAATTTTAAGTTTCATATATATATATATATATATATATATATATAGCAAGATTGGTTTGTTTTATTTGTTAAACAGCGTATCAACTCCATATGCCAACTTAATGTCGAAACTTGACTCACTTGTAAATACTGGTATGTAATCATATATCTATATTTTCTTAGTTACTTTGAAGTTTTTGACTATAATCATTTGTTTATGCCCACTTGATATCAAGCATTCTCATGTAATACTAATAATTTGCACACAGTTATATGTATCAAGTATTCCTGTCTAATACAAATGATTTGTTCACAGTTGTATGGTTTTAAGTATTCCTATCTTATACAAATATTTATCCACAATTATATGGTATCAAGTATTCCCATACTTGTAATTTGCCTAAAGTTACATGATCTCAAGTATTCCTATCTAATACAAATGATTTGCTCACATTTACATGGTATCATATATTATTATCTAATACTAATCATTTGCTCACAGTTATATGGTCTCAAGTATTCTTATCTAATACGAATAGTTTTTAAACAGATCTTTTTCGGTTTCGTTTTCTGTTTGATGGCATATCAACCTTTATGAGGTAATCAATGCCGAAACTATCCTTGTAGAAGGATAGAAGTTGTACTAATTAACCCATAGCTTAGGGAAAAACGATTCGTCTGTAAGTGAATATTAGAGGGCAACTGGAGTTCGAACTTGCTTACTAAGATGTCACCGTGGCGCACGTTAACCACTGTGTCATGAGGAATACCCACAGATCTATTTGACCAATCGATTGACCCCTAATAAGTATCATTACTCCGAGTATGCATGGCCACGAGAGTAATTATTTACTAGGCTAAACACAAGGCCAGATATATGGGGCAGTCAATTAGACTCGAAATGACTAACAATGGTTTGCTTGTCTTGCTTTCTAGCCAATACTCAATTGATACGGGAGTAGAATAATGAAGGGATGCTCTATATACATAGAATATAGCGATATATATATATATATATATATATATAGATAGATAGATAGATAGAGAGAGAGAGAGAGGGGGGGTGAATATGAAAAAATAAAGTTGGCCACTGTAGTCGAAGGTGATACGAAGGCTCCCTTTTCGATAGCTACTACACCAATGTGTAGTGGAGGGTGCTACTCTTTTCCATGAATTGATCCACTGTACACTTGATCCTTTATAATGCTGAGTGTTAAGCAAGGAGGCATCAAGTACCATTTTTTGAGTCTTTGGTATGACTCGACCTAGAATTGAACCCAGGTCTCCCGGGCCATTGGTGAACATTCTATCCATCATGCCAATGTCCGGTGTTGAATATAAATAGTGGTATAAAATGAATAGTATATGATATTAGCGCAGTTGATATAACTGATATCATTGAAGAAAAATGTATTCTATGAGCCAAGGTTAAATTGTAACCGAGACTGTTTACGTTTCACTTTTCACTGATGTCCTGAGGGGGAAAAAGATATGTATTTATGTTCTTACTTCATCTATTGATGAAATAGTATGGTAGGCTGGACTCTCTCGGTGCTTGTTTCAATATGGGCAAAATTGGCCACCACGTGAACATTGGAATTGTACATAACAAAGTTGTCAAAAATATAATTAACCATTTTATGTTTCGGTTATTTCAAGGACGGTGAACCTTCCATCAATTCAAATCCTGACCGTTTGTGCCAAAATATTATGTGAGGTGTTTTAAGTCACCTCGGAACAATCAAAATTATATTGTGATTCCTTACGAGCCATCGTTGTCTGGAAGTAGGAAAGAATCTGTAAATAAAAACTTTGAGTGAGTTGCTCGGAGAATTTGAGGAATACTTTCGAACCATTGATATTATTATCTCATTCAAAAACTATGGTTAGTTCTATCCAGTCCTTCAACACATTAAAAAAATCCCCCAGCCGATTTCATTTGCTATGCTTTAGTTAAAAAAATGGTCATCAGCGATACTGATGGATAAACATTATATATGTATATGTATATATATATATATATATAGACAGACAGACAAACGGAAAGAGTGCGAAATAGAGATATGTGTGTGTGTGTTTAAAGATGAACAAAAGTTATACGAGAAACAGGAATATTTTTGTCATCTATTCTCTGATTTTTTTCAACTAGTTTCAATTCTAGATCATCACCAGGAAAAAAGTTTCACAGAAAAATTTTTTAGAAAGTTTTTAAAATAGCTTTTTTTCATAGTTGGTATGCTGTCATGGAAGCGAGCCAAAATGTACTGGTAATGTATCATATCTATTTGGTGAATGAAAATTATTTTATTGTATCCAAATCTCTTCAAGAGGCCTTCGTATAACTTCTGTAAGGACACCTGGTACTGAACTTTCCATTTTGGCCTTATATACTAAGTGTGGGAGAAGTGTATTTAAAATTAACCATGACGGCTGGGTTTGCTTAAGATATTTAAGTGTCATCATAAATCTGTACACCATATTTCAAAACAACGCTATTAGGTTTGATTTTGTATAAATTATGGGTCAGTGTTTGGAGATGTTTATCTTTGTGACTAATTATTTGCCCAATGTGTTTTTCTATTCTTTCTATGATGATAGATCGGAACCATGCGAGCGGAAATATTGTTCTACAAGAATTAGTTCGTTGAATTCAATAGACTTGAATCCATCCATCTATCTATCTATCTGGAGAGAGTCCTCGTCGCGTAGTGGCTAACGTGTTGGACTGCAACATCTTAGTAAGCGTGTTCGAACTCCAGTTGTGCTATATCGTTCAATTTCGAAATAATACCTTTGGGAAAGGTAGGAACCCTTTTATCCCCATCCCAGTTATGGGTTAAACAGTACCACTTCTGTCCTTATTCAAGGATGCCATTAGATAAATCACGAACGTGTATATGCCATAAAAATAAACTTTATATATATATATATATATATATATATATATATATATATATATATATATATATATATATGTGTGTGTGTGTATGTGTGTGCGTGTGTATGTGTGTGTGTGCGTGAGTGTGTGCGAGTGTAAGTAAATAATGGAAAAGAATCTGGCAGAATGGAGAAAAATTGAAAAACAAAGAAATCCAAAGTACTTAATTTGTTTTGAAGGAAAGTTGATTATCATAACGTTTCGGTTTTAATAAACCATCATCAGGACTTTAAAAATGATGATAACAATTGTTGCTAGATCAACAATGGATGTTTAATAAAATATAAAAACAAGGGAAGAGATTATGTATACAAAGAAGGAACATACGATCGTTCAAACATTAACTCAGCTTTCATATTTTTAAAAATATCACTTTACTCTCCTTGCTACTGTTTTTCTACATTTTCATTCATAGACATATCAATTAATTTTCATTTTATTTTTGTGATTTAACCTGATTTAATCATTCATTGACGATATGTTCTTCTTCTTCTTCTTCTTCTTCTTCTTCTTCTTCTTCTTCTTCTTCTTCTTCTTCTTCTTCTTCTTCTTCTTCTTCTTCTTCTTCTTCTTCTTCTTCTCTTTTCTTTCACTCTATTCTTTTTCTTTCCTCCTCTTCTCTATTCTCGTTTCCTTTCTTACTTTATCTCTTCTTTTTCTCTTTTCTCTCTTGCGTCTCCCTCTTTATATTTTTCCTTCTCTTTCTTTTCTTTTCTTTTTTGCTTTATCTTGTTCTTCTTTTTTTTTTCTTTTCTTTTTTCTGTCTTTCTAATCCGTTATATATCTTGAGAGTTCTCTTTGTTTTACATCATTGCCTTACACAATCACGTGATATTTTAATGATTTAATGGTCGTATGTTCTTTCTTTGTATTTATAATTTCTTACCATGTTTTTGTATTTTATGAAACATCCATCGTTAATCTTTCAACACTTGACATCATTATTTCTAAAGTTCTGATGATGATTTAGTAAAACCGAAACGTTATAGCGTCGACTTTCTTTACAATAAATTTATTTTTTTGGATGACTGTTAATTTTTCTCCATATATATATATATATATATATATATATATACTGGCATGAAGTGAAAATAATTGACTGCGATTCACCTAATATATGTATGTATGTATGTATGTATGTATATTAATAAAGGAGTGAAAGTAAGCAGGAAATCTGTCGTTAAAAAAACCTAAAGGAATTTGGAAAATTCAACAAATAAGTTTGGATGAACAGAAAGAATCCTTAAAGAAAATGGAGCTTAAATAGTGAATAGAGAAAGGACATAAAACTTTTTAAGATATAATTTTCATATGAATCACTATCAATTATTTTCTGTTCATGCGAGTTTTTCATGCACATTTTAACTGGTGGCTTTTCACTGAAATCTGTGTCTCCTCAGGTCTTCATGACTCTTCTCAGTATTCTAGCAGATTTTAGCTGTGTTGTGGTCCTCACGGGGTCGATTCTTTTACTGATCACCAGTAACCCCATTCTCGTGGAGGACCGTTCCAAGAATACCCACTAACATTGGTATCAATGTCACCTTTACGTTTCACACGTCTTCTTTAGTTCTCTGCCAAAATCCAAATTTGTGTTCATCGTTTCGGATTCCATCACTTTCAATCTGCAGAAAGTTGGAACGATAAAATTCACCAGAAGATGGAGTCTTTTTTTTTTCTAGAAAGCACTATGTTTGTTCTTCTGGTCGGTATAAGGTGATCCACTTGTATCTCAAAGACCTATTTGCCCAGTCGGATGGAGCCGTAGAATACACTGATTGCTTCTGGAGAGGGGTCGGACTACCCCAACGAGTGTCGTAGATTTGACACGAAACAACCTGATAGTGAGGTTCCAGTAATGCTGGAGCTTTGGTAAATGCGGAGTACCCCTTCATTGCTATCGTTCTCCGGCCCACTCTGTCTCGGAGTGGTAGCACCTAATATGGGTCAAATAGAACTGAACTCTGTACTTATGCTTACCTGAATTGTTTGAAAAAGAGCTGATTTCAACATTGAAACTGTGTGTTTATGCTAAACTGAACTGTTTAAAATAGAACTGTCTGAACTTTTGCTAAAATGAATTACTTGAAATAGGACTGTTTTTGACATTGAAACTGTATACTTATCCTAAACTGAATTGTTTGAAATAGAACTGTTATGACATTTAACCGTTTGCAAACAAAAACTATACTTATACTAAACTGAATTGTTTGGAATTTAATTCTGCGTTAAATGATCCGAAAGGGATTGATACGCTGTAAAACAAACAGAAAAACAACCAACCAATCAAAAACCAAGAGAATTTCATGCGTTTCATTTTCAGTTAATGATTCTGGCTTGGGCTTACACCCTTTGTCAGTATGGTCAAATTTTAATCTCTTGTACAATTCGCAGGAGATCACCTTTCCTAACCAATCATGTCTACTATTATATTCGTTTATGCTTGTTTGATGCTTTCACTTATTATGTGGTTAACTGTTTCATTGTCTATCACTACATAGCCTACTTTATCTATTCTCTCACACATTATCAATTGTAGCTCATATATTATTATTCCTTGTGGCATTATTTTCTGCTGTTATAATTAGAGATTCAGCTTCTCTCTTCAGGTTTCTCATTCGAAACCATTTCCAGGTCGTCTTGTGGCAATTTCGAGCCAGTTTTCTCCACAGTTCACAGATATTAACACTGAGGCAGTTTTAGTGTTAGAAATTCTACATAAGAATGTTTGGTTAATGTTGTAGAAACAGTTAAAAATAATTCCTTACAAACTGCTCTTATTGCAAATTCTAAGTGACTGGCTCAAAAGCACACGTAATTTCTGTGCAGAAATATGTGAATAATGTGAACAAGAAAATAGATTTGCAGGGCGTCTAATTTTCAGCGATGAGCTTGAGTGATGTTATAATAAAAGTCCTGGGTTTCTCGACCAACTGTGTTTGTGAGTATCAATATTGTAAATAGTTCTTTAAAAATAGATAAATTTTGGAATTATTTCATTTGAAAACACCTTATATTTTAATTTGATCTGACTTAGATGATATTCATTCTCTACTTTAAAAGTTCTTGCTGCTATGTAAAATATATTAGTATACTTAAGTTACGACACTCGTGTCAACACACACACACACAGGTATATATATATATATATATATATATATATTGAGAGAGAGATAGATAGAGAGAGAGAGAGAGAGAGAGAGAGAGAGAGAGAGAGAGAGAGCTGCTCTATGCTCTATAGTTAATTAAGACATAATAGGAATGTCATAATGTGATTTTATTTGTTGAATCGTTATATAATAATTTTACGATAAGAAAGAATTGGAAATGATTTTACAAGAATACGTTAGAAATTATTTTATTATAGGAAAGCATTGTACATGGTTTTACTATAGAAATGCATTGGAGATGATTATACTACAAGGATTCACTGTAAATGATTTCCTTCTATGAATGCATTGTAAATGATTTTGCGATAGGAATGATTTAGGAATGATCTTACTATAAGAATGCATTTTAGATAAGAATGATTTTACTATAAGAATGCATTTTATAATAAGACTGCATTGTAGATTATTTTACTATAAAAATGCACTGTAGATTATTTTACTATAAGAATGCACTGTAGATTATTTTACTATAAAAATGCACTGTAGATTATTTTACTATAAAAATGCACTGTAGATTATTTTAATACAAGAATGCATTGTATATGATTTTACTATATGACTGCATTATCGATTATTTTACTATAAGAATGCATTGTAGATTATTTAACTATATGAATGCATAGTAGATGATTTTACTGTAAAAATGCATTAGAAATGATTTTACTTTGAGAATGTATTGTAAATAATTTTATAATGAGAATATATGGAAAATACTTTGAATACTATCTCTTTATGTAATCTTTGATATCACGGGTTCAATAAAGATAACAATTTAAACATTTAAACATTTTTTTGCTACATAAAATCTCTTGATTTTTTTTTTCTTCATTTTCGTGTGTAATAATATCCGTCAGTTGCAAATATTAACCAGTTCTCGGAGCAGACGATATAATCCTTTCTACGTCTTTCCACATTTTTGCCAAACCTCCCCTTCTTCCGAAAATCTATCTCCTCCCTATTTCGCAGTGTTTATCCCTGCCACTTACTCTTATCTTTCCGATTTCCCACATTCTCTTTTATTCGCTCTTATTTCTCTTCCTCTTTTTCTCACCCTCTCTAGCCTCTGTTAAACTCTCTCGCTTACGGTGTCTTCTTTCTCTCTCTGTGACTATTCAACTAACGACTGATGTTCTCTTACATCTACGCCTACATAAAAAAAAGGATTTATTTTTAATAAATGAGGAGGCATTGTGCTCATCTGGTACAGATGCTGCGGTATTAACCTTTCAGATAAATCGTAAGAAGAATTTGTAGCGGGAGCTTTAGATATATATCCAGTTTTTGCTTAAAACGGATGCTCTTTTCAGGTAGTAAAAAGTACCGTAGAAAAGATAATATCCTGGGAAAGCATTTCGCTAGTTCAACAACACAGATATCTATCTATCTATCTATCTATCTATCTATCTTAGTGTGTTCTTATCTCTCAAGTGAATTAGCTAGCAATGTATTTACTAGCCCACTGTGCAACAGGCAAATTATGACACTTGGTCAATTTTTAAACGGAGTACACCTGGTATGAAT